>JANHZT010000892.1:53973-70891 GCA_032468215.1 Stegonotus admiraltiensis
AGCTAATTAATCAGGGAATATTGATCAACAAGAGAGATCATATGATCTTTTTTACTGAAATAATATTTTGAGTTCCCCATGGCAAATATTCATATATGGTAATTCCATAAAAGAGTTGAAGAAAATATGCTCTTGGAAACAAGATTATACATTTTAATCTCTAAAGCAAATATATGTTGCAACAAATTACAAAATGTTTCCAAATTTAAAAAAACTCTCTTGAACGTCCAAATGTGTTCATCTCCTGAGGTGAAAAACATATATTTCTTCCCAAATTTGAAACTCTAGAGACAATAAGATGTGAAAAGATAATAGTGAAGGAAGCCAGGGAAGAAAAGTATTACTGGTCTTCATCCAAACAATGTGGAAGTAATTGAAACTTACAATTTTTATAGTAATAGCAGATATAAAAGAGCAGAACAGAGGAAAGCCACAGAGTTCTAAACACTAAGATCCATGGACACATTTCATTCATAAAGCTGAAATAGTTCTCATTTTCCAGTGTTCTTTTGATGTTCTTGTAACTGTTTCTTATAGATGTAATTGATCTGTAATGAATTTCCTATTGGTATTAGATCATCTGGGTTACATTCTTGTTACATTTCTACCTTATCTATTTAGAAAAGATGGGTCAGATTCATCATATAGCTATTCAATTTTCTTTGAACAAATAACTCATTAGTAAAATCATCCAGCTTCTTTATAACATCTATGACTTATGCCGAACGAAACTGATTCTTAGCATTGGCCTTCTATGCCAGAAGAATTAAAATAAATTAAAACCACAGTAATTATAGAATACAAAAGTTCTGCATTACGTCTTATTTGCTTTCCCTCCATCCCCAAAGATCAGCAGCTACATCTCATGAGCCAGATGAAGGAGGAACAATTGACTTTTGCCAATAACCTCTTTGGATGACCCTTCTTTCTTGATAAAGAGCCATGGAGCATGATGATACTGTTCCCCATCCTCCCAATACATACAAATTGAAAGTATGTATACTGAAGAATGTATTACTATAAATAAGCTGTATCTAGCTCAATGTTGATTGATATATCAATGAACCAAACTTATTATAAAGGGATATTAGAAAACTTCCTTCATGTGTCAATGAGCTTTTTGGGAGAAGAAGATTAAAAAAGCTGTTATACTGGCACAATGCAATACAAAACAGTATGTGTTGAGATCAAAGCATTATCTTTACAAGCAACCCCGACATGTTCTATGAAATATGTTCTCAGCTTGAATAACCCTGAGTCTAAGCTTTTAATTATATACAGTATGTGCATTTGTCTTGAAAGAAATAAAAGGTAAACATAAAGGTGTCCCTGCAGATTTCACTCTGCTAATCATAGCCGACTTTAGGCGTGGTGCTCATCTCCATTTCTTTAAGTCATTGAGCCAGCACTTTTCCATGGTCATGTGGTCAGCATGACATCATGCTGCAGTGCAAAGCATATGGCAAAACACAGAACACTATTTTCTTTCCACCAAAGTGGTTTTGTCTACTTGCATTTACATACTTTCAAACTGCTAGGCTGGCAAGACCTGAGGCAAGTGGCAGGGGCACACTCTGTCCCACAAAGGTGGGGCTCAAACTGCCGAAATATAGATCTTCTCCAGCATCTGAGCCACCTTGAAGGAAATAAGATCATCTCTTTGTTACCATCCCAAAGTGTAATTCTGTTAAGTAGTGACTCTAAATATTGAGCCCTTGCTGGGCAATATGTGCACAATGTTTTTTCTATTTCTGGTGCTTCACAGATACATTCTATCTCCCAAAATATGGTATTTGATGGATTTATCCATATTTAAGCATAGAATCCAGCTGCTGGAATCTTGCTAACGTAAGGGCTACCCCATGGTATCCACTGGCTGGTATTTTTTTTTCTTTGAAAAGACATTTTATTCTTGGTCAGCCAATTTAACAACCTGATAGAGTTCACAGTTCTGCACCATACAGTGCAATTTTTGCCTTGTGGACATTTAAAATGGAGTTCACAGTGCTTGAGTGGTTTTAACTGAGTAATTTAGTTAGCATTTTAGAACTTGTTGTGGCATTTACTGAACTTTGAAGAGGTTTGCTCAAGTATCCATTAAAAATACCCATAAATATGTGAATGAGTCTTCTTCTTTAGGCTCCCTATACAAATGCCAGATGTCTTTGGCCCTTCTTTTTCCAAAAAACACACTTTGAATTTAGGAGGTTTTTTTCCTATCAATCTTCTCAGTCCTACTTGGGAGTGCACCATCAGAACAAGGATGTTGATAAGTCTATTGTATCTTTGACATGTGAAGATCAGTATAATGGAGGAATCCTGACATGTCATTGACATAAAAGAAAAACAACATTCTGGCCAAGATGCATCTTTGACCAACATCTTTATAAGTGGGTATTCTTTAGGCTAATAAAAAGAAAGGTTCAGGGAACATGGTAACTGTCTTCCAGTGCTTGTGGGGCCATCACAGACTGACTTATTCTCTAAAGAACCAGAGAGCAGGACAATAAGTAAGGGTGAAAATTTGTTAAACAGAGATCCAACCTAGAAGTAAAGATAAATTTTCTGACAGTGAGAGCATTTAATCAATGGAATAGCTTGCTTCCCAGAGTTGTGGGTGCTCCATCACTGGAAGTTTTCAAAAATAGACTGGACAACCATTTGACTGAGATATATAAAGCTCCTGCCTTCAGCAGGGGGTTGGACTAGAAGACTTCCAAAGTCTCTTCCAACCTATGATTCTGTGTTCTATATATTTATTTATTAAATTTATGCAGCCCATTTCATGAATATGACTCTGAGCAGGATACAAAACAATACAATTAAACTATTTTCAATAGTCATTAAAGCAATAATCTTTTTAAAAATAAAACATACATATAAGACCATGGGAGAGTGTTTTTAAAATTCAGAGTAGAGGTATCTTGCGGGCTACTAAGTGCACTCAGCCTTTGATATTAACTATTTATTTAGGTAACACCACTAATAGGTAAAGTTAGGACACTTCCAGAGTTGCAGCATACTAGTAGTTCAAATAGCTATTCCATCTTTCCTTCCTTTATATATTTTCCAATAAGAATTTTTTAAAAAAAATAAATAAATAGAAAATTTGGAGAGATTGCAATAGAAGGCATCAATGTAATTGCTATGTTAAAACATCCCAGCATAACAGTAGCTTAGTAATCAAATAGCCTGAAGTGTAGACTCAAGACAGGAGAATATGTTGCATTAGGGCAAGTTTATTTTGGTTTGAAATGGGGTGTGGCAGAAAAGAGTCAAATTTTTATTTGCAGCAGGTGAATCTAATATAAGAGGAAGGGTGACAATTTAAACAAACATTGAATAAGTGTTATATAAACTAGATCAAAACTTACAGTAATAACTTATTAATAAGTAATATACACATTTGACTTATCTTTAAGAATTTATGAAGTTCAGCAATAGAATTATCTGAAACCTTTTTAAAACAGAACAGGTCAACATAGCCTTATGAAAATAACACAAAGCACATTTAAAGATATAAGAAGCCCAAGACAAAGTTCCTTAAAATATTTCATTATGCAATGGAAATGGAAAAAATGGTATACATTCTTAGCAATTTCCAGGAATGCAAAAAGTGGGTTCAGGAGGCAGGGTGTATGCCATTAAAGTCAGGACATATAATTTAATTATGGAGACACGCTCCATCAACAAAAGTGAATAAGCTATTTTAAAAAGTAAACATACAAATTATTTCTGCTTTAAACAAATAAAATAGGAACTATTTGTGTTCAAGTCAGGATAGGCTTGCTTTGGAAATGATCCAATTCCTGGTGACTTCAAGGATATAGAATGCATCAAGAATATACTAGATTCAGAACTGCACTTCTCAGAAATCTCATCACAAATAACCCCTCTACTAATATATCAACTTTTAGTATATTAGAAGTATATTTGTGGTTATATAGAATACATTAAAAGTATAGTAGCAACTAAAGTTGTTACATAGAATATATTAAAAAATATGATACCAACTAAATAAGGTGGAGAAGGTATAACCCTACAGAGGTTGTTTATTGCAGCAGTCGCCAACCTTTATGGCTTGGTGACCCAATTGGGTGGGGGGGAGAGAAACAGCCTGTGCAAGAGGAGAACCAACATGCATGTATGCGCTGGCCACCGCTTGTGCAAGTTGAGCTGCGTGTGTGCTGGCCCGCTGCTCACGCAAGTTGAGCTACATGCACACATGCATGTGCCAGTCAGCTGCTCATGCAGCCCCAGTTCCAAACAGGTCACAGTTCAGTAGCAGGCTGTGGATTGAGGACCCTTGTCTTACTGCAAGTTCCAATACCTCTTTCTTTTGGTTAAACTGTAGACAGTGCTGAAACTGTAATTGTCCAGAATCAAGCATTTAAGCCCACTATCTCGGTCAGCATCAGTCACAAGGGCTTATTCAAAAATTTTACTGATATCTCTAGTATTTGGCCCAACTCTGACTCATTTCATGTATCATATTTTTAAAAATAAAAACAAAAATTTGTAATATTTCAACCATATCGCAAATTTTGGTTTTTATTTTAAAAAATGTGATACATGAGTCAAAGTTTTAATCAGGGGTGAAATCCAGCAGGTTGTGACAGGTTCTGGAGAACCAGTAGCGGAAATTTGAGCAGTTTGGAGAACGGGTAGCAGAAATTTTGAGTAGTTCGGACAACCAGCAAATACCACCTCTGGCTGGCTCCAGAGTGGGGTGGGAATGGAGATTTTGCAATATCCTTCCCCCAGGAGTGGAGAGCGAATGGGGATTTTGCAGTATCCTTCCCCTGCCATGCCTACCAAGCCACGCCCACCAAGCCACGCCAACAGAACCAGTTGTAAAAAAATTTGGATTTCATCACTGGTTTTAATGCAAAATTTGCATTAAATAATGTTTCTAGCAGAAGCATATTTTAAAATGGAAAACTAGGAAATGAACTGTTAGCCAAGAAATGCTTTTTTAAAGCTTACTTTAATCTCATTGAGTTGTGAGGATTACTGTGAGGTACAGATGTCTACCTTTGTGACTATATTCTGAAACCACCCATTATTTCTACTTGTTACTTTCTCTTATTGTTTTAAAATTATTCCCATGTGTATATTTTTCCAAATTTGTAAAGATTCCCTAAGAAATTGAGTGATATTTCTAGCAACAAATCAACCAAGATAATAGGCTACTGAGCTTTAAATAAGTGGACTAAATAAAAAATAACTACTTGTAGACTGTAAATTGCTGGATATTAATTAAACTGTATTTGCTGTAGCATCATTAAGTAGATGAAGTAAATATCTCATTCTCCTGATTTCTGATTAACAATTTACATCAAAGTATAGTTTTTTCTTTGCCACTGTAAATTTAAGTAGAAGTCAGAAAGTAGAAAGGATGCATCTTCAGAGAGAAATTCAGAATGTCAGAGTTATCCAATTATGACATGAGGGAATAAGTATGAATTGTAACAGGCTTTCTGACTAATATTTCATTAAGAAAGCATACAGGAAGTCAGGCAAAGTCAGGAAGGACACTGCCCTGGTGCTTCCTTTCTATCACTTCAAAAATATCAATACCTATTCAAGGAGTCCTTTGGCCAGACCACAAATTAGCACTTGGCCTTTGCCTTGTATTATGTTGCTGAAAAACAGAAAGAACAAGTGTAGTCTAATAATAATCACAGCAAACCATTGATCTGTGTGGAAAGCATTTCATGAATGGTTATATCTAGGGAATTCAAAACTGAAGTGTTTTGAATGTGAATTTTCAATATTGATGGGACGAAGCACAAACCATTCCAAGGTCTCACACACACATTTGTTTTTAGTCAAACCATACTAGCAGGTCGACTATTTCTACAGAAATGAAGTGGAACCACTGATCCATCACAGCCACATGTGGCCTGTTTGACTGACAGCAGGGAGACTTGCATCAGCTTCATCCCTAAATACCTTGTTATTCAAAACAAAAGATCAAATTGCATGAGTAACCTGCAACATTTGTTAACCTTATGTAAACTAGTATGAACTCCTGAGCTAATCCAGACAATATAGCCTCAAAACAAATATTTTAGCCATTCAGCTTGGAGGTTCCCAACATTAATACCTATAACCAGATTAATCAGCAGAGTTTGCTTCCTAATATATTACCAAATTGGGATGATCTATGTTTTGAGCCAAACTGGTACTACAAAGGAGCTTCTTTGAGAGATTAGAAACATTTTCATAATTTGACCAAATTATATCTTTTAAATGTTTAGCCTCCTTTTCTCTGTAATAATCATAGCTACCATTTCACAAAGAGGCTAAGCTGGATTTAGATCCCCTCTCCCAGATGTTTTTTAAAAAGTAGTAATAACATCTGTGTTGAGAGTTTTCAATTTATTTAAATATGTACTTTGGAAATATTGCATGCATATATTGTCACTGTATCTATATCACAGAAGTGGTGGGTAGAATAGTCATTTAATATTCAATCCTTTTAATATATAGCTTTCTACAGTCTTTTTTTTAGTGTGCTATTCTAATTGGTTTGATCCAGCAAGCCTCTTTTTACATTCTTTTGTACTTAATTTAAGAAGCGAAACAGCTTTTCCTGTTTCTCACATCAGGGCCATCTGGAAATATCTCTGGCTCCATGGTTCGGTTTCAACTGTTTCTAGGAAGTTTGTCTCAATAGCATTGTGATTGCTTATCTGCATAGTATAATAATCTCAAGGAGAGACAATAATTCTAAATATAATGCAATAGACAGACAATTGCTAAAGGTAACTTCCCTTTAATCATGCAAATCAGAACTACCTTAAGATCTTTTTAAAAAATAATTGGTTTCTACTAAACTGACAAGTTGCAAAAAAAATAATGAAGGAACATGTTGGCATCTCTACTTGCTGTGGCAAATTTACTCAGATTTAGGAAGAACAGAGGTCTATTTTACAATTTACTCTAGAAAAGGAATTGTTTGATTTGTTTTTTTAGGGGCTGTCTCCTCCTCCTCCTCTTCCTGTCTTCCAAGTTCTGATTCTACTGAATCAGAATCATAGTTAGCAAGCAGCTTACATGGCTAATGATTATTCACCAGGCAGTTTAATTAACTTAATTTCTTTTTTTTAAAAAAAGTATAGAGAGTGAAGGTTTGACAGAGTATTGCTATAAAATATAATTTGATATAAGAACCCAAAAAGATCTCACATTCTACCCCAGAAGTTTGGTTGAAGAAGTCATTCCCCCGTGGAAAGAACAGTAATAGGAGCTTCCCGGATAGCAGATTTTACTGCTGGTAAAAATAAATAGGAACAATATTATATGTTCTGGGGGAAGGGGGGTGTTTGTCTCCCAGAAAGATTGCTTTGAGTTGTGGTTGTGGTCTGTTCCTCCTTCCCATTATTTTCTTGTATGAGTGAAAAATCTCAGAACTAATAGAGTCCTACTGAAAAATCCAGATTAAAATGGTCTGCAGACCATCATTATCTGGAAATCATGGGATAACCTTTTGGCAAAAGTGTTTATGAATAAACATTTCTGTCAGAAACATCCACTGTCTTCTCATGCTCTGAAACCAAGGAACTTTCTGTTCTTCTCTCCCCTGCAGCCTCCTCTCAATCGGCTCCTGCTCTCCCTGCCTGCCTGCCTATCATCTTGCTGTAATTGTTTCCAGATTTGTGTGGGAGGTCAGGGCCTGGGAGTGCTGCTTCATGCCAAGTTTATAAACAGAGCAGTGTTTCCAGATGGCCACTGGCTCCAGCCTGGCGAGCAGGTTGATTGGGACCAGAATAACAACAGGTGGAGGACAGACAATGAATTCCTTAACACTTATTTTATTCTTTCGGGTCTCCTTCCTCTCCCCCCTTCCCCCCCCTGCACACAGACACAATTCAACAGTCACCGCAGCTATTACCAGCCTCACCAACAAACTCAAATATATATTAGCCAGTAGAGGGAATGGAGCATTTAAGGAAAACAAGCAACTTCATATGTAGAAATTAAATAAAGGAACATGGAGATGAAGTCTAACTTATTTTACTGCCACAAATCACTTCTTGCTGCTTTTTATTAAAACTGACAGAACAGTTTGGCTAAAGGTGTGAAGAGGAAGCCTAACTTCAAATATGTGAAATACACCACACATACACACGTCTGATGACATACTCAGATACATGATGCTTCTTTAGCAAACACCTTCCATTCATATTCTGCTCAGAAATATCTTTGTGTATGGTAATCTAGTATTTTCTTAACACTGCTATTTCTTCCACATCCATAAATTGGAGCTTTAAGTAATGTGCACAGAAGTTTCTTGCATACTCCAATGGTCTCCTGAATGTTGAGTCAGAGGCAGAACAGACAGACCATCAACCTGAGGAGCTGCCTGGCAATCAGACACCTGCAGCAGCTCCAGGAGACGATGGGCAGATCTGCACTTTTTGCTGGGCCCATTGCCAGTATGGGCCCCTCACCACTTCCTGAGTGCAAGAATGGATGACATCATCCTCCTACTCCCAACCCATTACAAATGTACTCCACACCATGTTTTCCAGCTTAAATTCAAAACTGCTGTTTTCTGGCCAAAGTCCTTTAGAGCGGATAATGTCTAGTGCTTTGTCCATTCTTACAACAGACTCATACTCCCCTCCTCCAGCAGCTGGTGTCTGCCCTAGACAACCATTTGATCCTGGGCTACCAGGCTGCTAAGCGCTCTGCTCATCAGTAGTTGCTGGCATGTGTGTGTTTATAATATTGCCACTGTCAGTTAATTATCCTTAGTATTAGAAGCTTATTCTGCTTTCCACCTTTATATCTCCCAATAGGAAACCTTTCATTTCTGCCAAGGCTGGATGAAGCACGGTCCCTAGGCTTTCCTACTTCTGCCCATAGTAATGTAAAGCTTCCTTCTTTTCATTTTTATTTTATAAAACATATCTACATTGCAAAGTAAGAGTATTGCTATTTTGCTTCCATGAGATTGACCAATTTTTCCTTATTATAAAATTTATATGGACTACCGAGGACGTTTGGTAGCAAAGAACCTGTTACTTTGTTTATTGTATAAATTCAACAGTGCCACAATAAAGAGAAAAAGACCAAAACGGTTTGTTTAGTGTAAGCAGAAATAATGTGGAAAAGTGGTTGCAGTTATCCATCTGTGCAAACATCTAGGGGGAAAAAGAAAGACACGGACTAATGAGTGACAATATCTAAAAGAGCAAAGCTGGTACTTGCAGGTGGGGAGGGTGAAATGGCTCAGGCACAGGACAATATAGCAGAGAATTGTATCTGAATGAGTTAGTAGCAACCAGTAATATTTGTAATGTCTCTCAGTCACAAGGTTTGCATTGTGACCATATCACATAGCTTCTATTTCACCCAAACCAATTGCAGTCACTAAACAAGGACTATCAAGACGTGCTAGCAGTTGAGGCTATGTAATAGCAACCTCAGGGACCTTATCCTTCCATTGGAACAAGTTTTCCTAATCCAGACTTATGTTTCTTTCATTCTTCTTTCTTTCCCTGCATGCAGGTTGACATCTGGACTGACATATGCAATTCTCTACTGTCAAAACCCTGGAGTGGCATTGAACTGCGTAAGTTGGAAATATCAGTTATGCCAACAAGCACTGTTTCAAAAGCATGAAATTCAAGGCAATGGGTCTACTGAAACTTGATTACTGTGGGGGGAAGAAGCAATGGGTTTAAATTGCTGTTGTTATAAAAGGGGAACTACACTCTGACACAGAGAGAGGACAACCTTCTTTTTAATGTGGTTTCATTTTAGTTCACCATAAATATTTTAGACGTATTGTGCTTGTGTCTGTAAGACTTCAACTGAATCCAAGCCTAGCAGCCAAGTTAAGCTGTGTGAAATTAGGGAATCAAGATTTTCTGTTAGGGTTTGGAAAACCTGACAGCAAATGCTGTCAGAATGTTGTATCACTTCGTCTTAAACTGAGAGGGAAAATATAGATCTCAAGGTGAGTTTCTGCCTTCAGGTCACTTGAATTTTGTTGTTGGTCCACACAAACAGATATCAGAATCTGTGCGGTTCTTTGAAGTTGCAGGCTGAGATGCATTGATGGGGAGAAGGAGATACAAAAAGCATTTTTACAGTTTTGTCATCCTGATTCAGCATTATACTATAAATTGTAAAAACCAATGGAAAGTAGTGTGGAATGAAGAAGCTTTTCCCTCCATTTTTCTGATTTTCATCTTTTTATATGAACAGAGAACATCATAAAGCAATTTATAGTCTAGCCAGCTTCAGTTCAGGTGGAAACAATACACTTTTTTCTGATAAATGGTCTATTGTTGTTCCACAAACACTTGTAAGTAGATGATGCCACAAAAGAAGGCCATTAAGAACACAATAGCTTTAAAAATTGTCTGATTTTTTTTGCCACACTGCAGGCATTGTTATATGGAAATACATTTTAAATATATATGAATGTAGAGGTGCCATAAATCAGATCTGAGATAAGACAAGAGGACAACAGAGAAAATCTTAGATGACAACAGATTTGTGGATTTTTGAGGGTTTCCAGGCAAGGATTTTATCATACATTAACCATGCCTCTTCTGGAATTTTATAGGACTCCAAGTATAACCTTCTTTAAAAATATTCATTCCATGTTTCCCCAACTTAGTTTTTACTCTTTTTTTGAATAAAAAAAATGTTATAGAAGAAAAAGGAAAATTCCTCCATAATTTATTCAACTGGTAACTCTAGGACAGTGATGGCTAACCTTTTTGCCATTGTGTGCCAAAAATGGGGGAAGCACAGGGGGTCGTGCGCAAGAGTGCCTACACCCACAATTCTATGTGCCTTCCCCCCAACCCACGGACATGCAACCCCCTGCGCTTCCGTTTTTGGCGCGTGATGGCACAGTGGGCCCGATAGGCCTGTTTTTCACCCTCCCCAGGCTCCAGAGCCTTTCTAGGAACCTGGGGAGGATAAAAACAGCATTCCCCACCCCCTTAGAGGCCCTCTGGAGGCTGGAAATAGCCTGTTTCCTGACTTCCGGTGGGCCCAGAAGGCCCAAAAATCAGCTGGCCAGTGCACACATGTGTGCCAGAGCTGAGCTCACGTGCCCACTGATATGGCTCCGCGTGCCACCTGTGGCACACGTGCCATAGGTTCGCCGTCACGGCTCTAGGAGAAACAGACTCCTTATATGAGGTATGAATAGAAGATAAGAAAAAGCTACTGTGAAAGTATCCCAGTTTTTGCCTAGAAAAATAGATTTCCATTTATAGCCCTACCACCACCAGGACCACTCTGGCTTCCCTTTCCACATTCTTTCTAGTTCCTCCTTTAGGTCCTGGTATGTCTTCAGCTTCTCATACTCCTTCTTCCTGATTTTGCTGCCACTTGGCACCGCAACATCTATGGCCACTGTTGTTTCCTGGCCCTTGTCTACTCCACAAAGTCTAAATTATTGATTAGGTCTAAACAAATTTGAGATGACTGGATTCCTTTAAATTTATATCCAAAAACTGAGGACATACTTGAAGTTTATTCTTATAATTCTCAATGGTCCACTCAGAACCATATCTACTCATGTTTATTTTTTCTCTCTTGCTAAATTTATCAGCTTTGCCTTTGGGTCCTATTTTTATTTGGTATTCAACTCTGGCAAAATACTTTATTCCCATTATTTAAAATAAAGTTACTACATTGAATACAGAACATGTCTACATTAACAACACAGAATCATTACTGCCCAACATAATATGTTTGTGTTTAAAGTAAACATAACATTTGAATTACAATTTGAATTATTATAGCCATTGCTTTATTTGAATGATTCTTTATACTAATTTCTATTTAGAAGTAATTATTTCCAAAATTAATGAAATATGTATATAAATCTAATATAGGTGTGCCATACTCTTTGAAAAGATTTCTTGTTGAAGAATCTGGCCAAATAGATAAAAACATGCTTTAAACACAACACACCCAGCAATAATTGTGGAGTTTTTCTCTATTAATTTCCAGGAATCATAGTCTTATTCCACCACAGAATCACTCTTATTATTCCAAGTCTGATTTAGTTTGTAAGAAAATAGAATATGACTCATATAAGGGGGATTATTACATATGACATTGGACAGTTAACTTGTGGTATTTTTATTCTTTCTTTTCATCTATTTGTACTTTTCAGCCTACTATGCTTACTCGGCAGATTATTAAATCTTTGCCATTTTCCCCATTTTTGTGGTTTCCTTTCCTAATGTTTGTCTTTTTTTCTAATGGATCTCTCAATTTCATTTACTTTGTGCTTATTCCTAAACTGTACTGTGGTTTATTTTGGGATAATTTTATACTTGGGATGGAATTATACTCTGAAAATTTATGCAATAAGTATATATTTTTGTTGGGAAAATAATACTTGTCTAGTTTGTTTTGTTTTAAGATGTTATTTACAATTGACAAATGTATTCTATTTTTTTTTTTACTGCTAACCAGGCTGACAAACTAAACTGTAAAAATCAATCTTATGCAAGTCTACTCAGAAATAAGTCCCACTGATTTATATTCTGACAAGTGTAAGATTACACCTAGTTATATTGGAAACATTTAGCATTTAGAGGTTAAAGCTGCCAGCTCATTAACATTAGGGACAAAATGGGACTAAATCCATGACTGGGAATATTTATGAAGACCAATATCCTTGTCATGAAGTATATTTACATCTTTTGACTCTGGCTGGAGCCAATCAGAAGCAAAGTTCAGTAAAACTAGTAATATTTTATAGAGTTGCTTGCCCAGCCTATTACTGAAATTTATACTTTAAAAATAGAGCCCTTTGAAGTTCTCTCTGTAACTTCTTTTCTGAAGAAAAGTCCTCAAATCCCTTACACACAAGCAAGAAGGATATCTGGAAAAGAAAAATCCCCGTAATAACCAGGATGACTATTAAGAGGATACAAATCAGTCTTATATAGGTTTCTTATATAGGTATCGCTAAGAAGTCTGTGGTTATAACTCCATAGTTATAAATGCACATTATAAGGGTTTTATGAATGTGTTGCAATTGGGGATATGCTTATGGGAATGTCCCTTTTAAAGACTTGCTATAATATGATTTATCATAGGCTACTGACATGAATCCTTTTCACTAAACACAGCTGAATTAGTGTGGGGCACTCATTTCAAAGAGGGTGAAGTGTTGGTGAATAAAACTCTATAGGCTATTGGGCCTGTTTTATATCTAGCTTGCTGTTCTGAATGATAGATGACCCACTGTCCCATCTTCAATGGAATAGTTATCACTCCAGTTGATGAGTATGAACTGAGGAGGCTCACCAACCTGGTGCAATATTTCAATAGAACAGCAAATACTTTATCTGTGTTACTCCTAATTTTTTGGTTATGTTTACATGTGATTTTTTTTTTAGAATCCCTTCCTATAGATAGCTGCATTTATATAATTCCTTGCCATTGAAATAAAAATTTTGAACACTTTTCAGTCCAGAATAAACCTGCTCACTTCAATATTGGAGATGTGTTTCACAAAGTAACTTAGCATTTCCTTGGCTTTAAGCCTAAAACTAATGTGAATACATATAATTTTTGTACACTTGCTGAGTTAAAACTATACTCAAAACATTTCACAGATTGGAAGTTTTACACTAAATTCAGATAGAGGATTTATACATTTCTAAAGCAATGGCTCCACAGTGTCTGTGATGTTACAGTACTTCCATATCATGCGTCTGGAAGACAAATTAAGTATCTGTTCCTGAATGGCTGACACAACTTTTTAGAACTGTTCTATATTCATCCGTGTGGAATAATCACGATTGCCTGTCTCTACTATTTTTGTCTTAGTTTTCCTGTTCAACCTTTTATGTTACATGCATTATAAATATCAATTCTGAACTGCCTACTCAAAGAAAAGGAGTATTAATGGCTATTCTTCAGATTGTTCACAAATATTATTCACATAGGGAGGAAATCCTCTGGCCAAAATAAAAAAGGAGGTCTGTAGCATACTAAACCTATGGTTTAGATTTGAAGATAGGTAATTAATCTAATTACAGTATATATAAAATAAATGAACTGTAATTTATGAACAAAAAATATTTCTTCTCAATGTAGAATCCCTGGAATGCCTGGGCTTTAGGGGGAAGCCTAAACTGACTTTTTCAGAGTATAAACTAAAGGACGAGAAAATTAGATCATTAGATACTAATCAATCAGTACTATACTTCATCTGGGCAAATTCCCTATAACCCTCTAATCAGGAGCCATATGATTTATTTCCTTTTTAGAGCTTTAAAAAAAAGTATTTATAGGGAGCAAGTACATAAAATCATTACAAAGGAGTTCTTAGAGAAATATTTGGTCTAATAAATGTTTATATTTATTTATTACTGCATCCTATGTTTCATTCCCAAGAATCTTGCCATATAAATATTTAATATACACTTTTCCAAATTAAATGTTAAATTTACCTAAGCATAAGCCCAACATAACATGACATAATATAAATAATAAACATAAGTGTGTTCTCCCAGCTGTTTCTATGGCTCCAATTTGGTCAGACAGGTTAGGCTTGTTATGGATCCTATTGCCAAGGAATGACTTTTTCAGAGTATGGTGGCTGTAGGGACTAGGAAATGTGCCTTCTCTGCCATACTACTTCCTGTCCTCTGGAACATTCTTCCTTCATGGATCAGAATGGTCTCAATTCTGCTGTGTTTCCTAAGATTGTAAAGACTTGGTTATTTGTTAACATCGTTGACAATAGTTTTATTTAGCAACCTTATATAGTCTGCATTGTTTAATTGTTTCATGTTTCTTTGATGTACACCATTTAGAGTCACTCATTGAGATGGGTGGGTATAAATTTATTAAATAAATAAATTTGAGAATGACAACAAACCCACCCGGTATAGTATAGAGTATTTCTTAATTTTTCAACTCATAACTACTTCTATCAATGATTGTTTTCTGGCATTTTTCTTAGCAGGGAAGAAAGTGAAGTAAGTAAAAATCAAGTAAGAATTTAATTAAGTTCTTTAATTAAAGTAACTAAATTTTATTTAAAATGTTATTTATTTAGCCTCATTGTTTTAAATGCGATCGTTTCATATTTAGAGAGAAAACTAAATATATACATTAACTGGGATGATGTTGCCAGTTTTATTTAGCACGTGTACAAACACATAGAGTTTGCTGCTCTTTCAAACATGTGAACATCTCTAAGTCTGATCTACCTACCCATCCTTGAATTAACTACACACTTTTTCCTTTCAATGTAGGACAATACAGGCAACTGGCCCATACAGAAAATAAATTCTTAAATGCTGGTGAGGATATTCATGTGCTTTGTAGGCCTTCTTAATACAGTCAATGTAATGCATCCTCCAGATGTTTTAGACTACAATTCCATAATTACCTGCCATAAACTAATAAGAGCTGAAATCCAAAAATCTGGACTACATATTCTGACTATGCATGTTTTAATATTATCTTTGGTGGGTTAGCATTGAAACTGAAAAATGCAGCATTTCAAAAAGTTCCATCCAGGTAATTATAGTAATTCTGAAATATGAAAATCTATTATAATTGCTTTTTTCTGTCCATAGCTCCCGTATTTTAACTAACTGTACCTATAAAACAAGACTTAATTCCTCATTCTACAATAAATCTAGTTGTTGTTGTTTTTAAAGGGGGAGGAGAATTTGTTGGCAAATAGCATGTTCCTGGGGGAAAAAATCAATCAGATTCTTCTGCAACGAGAATATACAAGCTGTTTGTTAACTGGTTAAAGGAAGTATTTATCCCTTTTCTTTCTGTTTGTAATCTATGTTAGCTTTTAAGAGAAAACTCTCCAGTTTTATGTTCTGTGGTGGATTTGTGCATGTACCACCCCATTAATACAATAGAGCTATAAGGAAAAAGAAATTGCATGCTGTTTGTGGTTTAAAGTATTCTCCTATATATTAAAAAAATTACAAAAAGGTTGTTTCTAATTTAGCTCCAGAAGATGACGAAATTAGCCACTAAATAATAACAAAAGAGAACAAATAAACACTAAAGTGTCATTCTTTTCCATTTTATTTGATATTTTAAAAGAAAAATCTACAGTAATATGCAGGGTTTTAGTTATTTAGATGAAAAGCAGTGCTTCTGTTTTTCTAAGGCTCTATTCTGACCTCAAGTAGATAAAGAACATTAAACAACAAACATTCTGCAAAGAGTTACTGTGTTCTTCCCCCCCTTCAGTTCTGTTTACATTAGGAAATCTACCCGGGGATGAGGGGAAGGAGAAGACGGGAAAGCTGCTTTTCATCGGCTGCTCTCAGTTCCACTGGCTCCAGTTAAAGCTGGCCCCTGTTTCTCGGTAAGTTTACTCCACTCCAGATGTGCCTCGGCTCCAGAGTGGCTGCCATGTACAGTAAATCGGCATCTGAGGGCTCGTCAATCTGTGAAGTAGAGCAATTGCGGTCTCGCCAGGCCACCCCACTGGCACAAACAGAAATTTGTGCTGCTAACTGGTGAAGGAGGAGGGAATGGGAAAGAGCCAGTAAGAGAAATATCGGAGGCTGGGAGGGGGGAAGCGGGGGGGGAGGAGAAGCGGTGCAGAAAATGGAAGGACGCGGAGCTCCTTAATAACGTTTGCAAACTTTCTTGAAAATGTTTTACGCATTAAAAGTCAAAGGAATGCTCTGCGGCCCTTGTAAATGTGGGCGATGTCTATAGGTCCCCGTAGAGGCACACATTTAGTACAACTAGTAATCAAAGTGAGAATAATGCAAAGTAGATGGGGGAAACTAAGCTAATTATTACATCTATAATATAAAATCATGAGAGGGTAATGGCTTTAAGCTATTCACATGTTGGTGGCTCATTGCCCACCCCCACCCCCCACCAAAAAAAAGTATAAACTAATGTTGCTGAAGTTAATTTG
>JANHZT010000892.1:186903-199789 GCA_032468215.1 Stegonotus admiraltiensis
GGAGCAGAGGGTTGGAGTAGGAGACCTCTGAGCTCCCTTTCAGCCCTATGATTTTATGTTCTAATGGAGGGAAGGGGTGAAATCAACTTACCTTCCCTACCAGTTCGGAAGTGCATGCTGTTTCATTATTTAAGTGTTTCAAAACTTCCTTATTTGTTCCAGCAAAGGTAATACAAGAGATTACAGTTATCTGTAGGTTGATGAATGCATGGGCATGCATGTATACACTCACAAGTGTGTGCATGTGTTCATTCATCTGGGTAGTTCTTTAATTTTATTCTGGGTATGGGAGCTTGTGAATTATAGCCCTGCTTGAGGGATTCTTTGGAAATATAATGAACTGTGTCATATAATTCACTAGAAATTGCCAAGAAGTTATCACCTGTTATTGCTGATGACCAGGAAAAAGGGTGGTTGAGAAAGTTTGGGGGAAAGGGGAAAAAGCTTAATTCAGCAAATTGAGCTTAATGTACCTGTAACTTTATTCCATTTTCTCTTGGTAGGCTGTAGAAAGATTATTTTCAATGCAATTTTTCCTAGTCAAAAAGTGTTTCTTCCTCTTTTTTTTTTGAGTTCCATAAAAGAATCCATCTCTTTAGCACAGAAACAGAAGTTCCTTCATGAAATAGGAAGGGTTGCAGTAAGGTGTGAGTTTTGAGAATTTCAGAATACACTGATGTCCTCCAGGAGTATTTATTCATTTATTTATATCCTGCTTTTATTATTTTTATGAATAACTCAAGCTGGCAAACATATCCAATACTAGCTGGAAAGCTGTGCTTTGCTACGAAACTATGCAATCGGGCTTGATAAATCGACACTTACAGCTTAAAAATTAATGAGCAGTTACGACCAGCCTCTCCTCTCCCCTTCTCTCCCTCAGCCTTGCCCCACAGAAGGCTCCCCTATCCTATCCTCTGGTTGCTGCTTTAAAAGTAAAACTGAAAGTGAAACTCCACTCCTCTGCTTGTGTTTTGCATTTAGAACAGATCAGGGGTGGGTTCTACTTACCTTTACCACTGGTTGGCAATGGGATTGTGTGCGCATGCATGCTTCGCTCGCATGCCTTGCTTCTGTGCATGCGCCTTGCTTCTGTGCATGTGCAGATCGCTGATGACAACATCCGAGTTGGTGGGCGGGGCTTCCCATTGGTTTTACTACTAGTTCTTGTGAACTGGTCCGAACCGGGGGCAACCCACCACTGGAACAGATTTCTTTTCAGGTGAGGAGAGGGAGTAGAACTCCTTAGCATCAGAGCATGTTAATAATAATATAGGAAATATTAATGTTCTGATGGTCATTTCGAAAAATCCTTTCTTAGTGAACACCTAGAAGTCAAGAGGAACATATGTGGCAAATTTCAAGTTTGTAGGCTTTGTGTAGGCTTCAAGTTTGTGAGTGGTTTTCACTTTTATATATATATAGATACCTTGCTCTTCCTATTTTCCCTGCAAAAACAATCTTGTTAAGCAGGTTGAACTGAGAGAGAGAGAGTGACTGGCCCAAAATCACCCAGCTGGTTTTTCATGCCTAAGGTGGGACTAGAACTCGTAGTTTCCTGGTGATTGGCACAAAGTCACCCAGCCGGCTTTCATGGCTAAGACAGGACTTGAATCCATAGTTTCCTACTTTCTAGTTGGGTGCCTTAGCCTGATTCTCTCTTTGACAATTCCCAACTTATCCATATGACCGATTTCTTAAATGAGTTTTCCATCAGTGTTTGCAATATGTATGTTTCCATTTTATACACATACACAAACACACACTTTAAAGATGGATTATGTCAGTCTTGCCAAGTACAGGTAGTCCTCGATTTATGACCACAATTGAGCCCAAAATTTCTGTTGCTAAGTGAGACATTTGTTAAGTGAGTTTTGCCCAGTGGTGAAATCCAAATTTTTTTTACTGCTGGTTCTGTAGGTGTGGTGTGGCTTGGTGGGCGTGGCTTGGTGGGCGTGGCAGGGGAAGGATACTGCAAAATCCCCAGTCCCTCAACACTCCTGGGGGAAGGATACTGCAAAATCCCCATTCTCTGCATACTCCTGGGGGAAGGATATTGCAAAATCTCCATTCCCACCCCACTCTGGGGCCAGTCAGAGGTGGTATTTGCCAGTTCTCCAAACTACTCAAAATTTCCGCTACCGGTTCTCCAGAACCTGTCAGAACCTGCTGGATTTCATCCTTGCATCAGTCTCTGTAAATGTAGCTGAGCAATTTTTATACATTCTAACCAGTGGTGGGTTTCAAATTTTTTTACTACCAGTTCTGTGGGTGTGGCTTGGTGGGTGCGTGGCATTGCTTGGTGGGCATGGCTTGGTGGATGTGGCAGGGAAGGATACTGTAAAATCTCCATTTCCTCCCGATCAACTAGGACGTGGGAGGCAGAGAATAGATGGGGTGAGGCCAGTCAGAATTTTTACTACCATTTCTCCGAACTACTCAAAATTTCCGCTACAGGTTCTCCAGAACTGGTCAGAACCTGCTGAAACCCACCTCTGATTCTAACAAGCAAACAAGTCTGACACTGTTATCCATGGTATAATAAACAGAAGTGGATCTCCTCTAGAACACTGGTGCTTAAATCCTTAGATAGTCAATTCATATGACCTGTTAGGTCAAGGAATGTCCATTTATTCCAGAATATAATGGCTGATAATTTTCAGAATTACCAGCACATCCACTTCCTCATCTGAAACATATGGTCTTCTAGTCCAATCCCCTGCTTAAGCAGGAAAGCCTATACCATTTCAGACAAATAGCTGTCCAATCTCTTCTTAAAAACTTAAAGCGTAGGAGCACCTGCAACTTCTGGAGACAAGCTGTTCCATGATTAATTGTTTTAACTGTCAGGAAATTTCTCCTTAGTACTAGGTTGCTTCTCTCCTTGATCAGTTTCCATCCATTGCTTCTTGTCCTGCTTTCAGATGCTTTAGAGAATAGGTTGACCCCGTCTTCTTTGTGGCAACACCTTAAATATTGGAACACTGCTATCATGTCACCCCTAGTCCTTCTTTTCATTAAAAGTTTAATGGGTTTCATTAAGACCAATTACTGCAACCATTCTTCATATGTTTTAGCCTTCAGCCCCCTAATCATCTTTGTTACTCTTCTCTGTATTCTTACATGTGAGATGGGTGATATTAAAAGATTTAAGGCTACCTTAAGGTTTAAACAAATCCAATGAATTTTTAACAAAATATGCTTGCAAAATGATAAGGGATTTGTAATTTGCCTTACACATAACCTGCATAACTACCCTCTCCCCCACATCCTGCTTCATTTTTAATTAAACCTTACATCAGTTATAAGTCATAAGTCATAAGTTTTATTTGTCAAGCATATATAAGATAACAGGTAAAAGTATAAACATAATTTAAATACATGAAAAGATTAAGTAAAAAGGAATATTAGGATAGGGATGGTAGGCACGCTGGTGCACCTATTCACGTCCCTTACAGACCTCTTAGGAATGGGGTGAGGTCAACAGTAAACAGTTTAAGGTTAAAGTTTTGGGGGTTTGGGGAAGAAACTACAGAGTCAGGTAGTGCATTCCAGGCATTGACCACTCTGTTACTGAAGTCATATTTTCTGCAATCAAGTTTGGAACGGTTTACTTCGAGTTTATATCTATTATTTGCTCATGTATTGTTGTGGTTGAAGCTGAAGTAGTCATTGACAGGAAGGACATTGTGGTTAACCAAAAAGTTATTACACCAAACATCTGATGAAGTAAACTATACTTCATGAAAGCTTCTGTCTTTTAATAAAATTTGTTAATTTGAAGACTTCTTCTGATTCAGATCTCCTACAGTTATTATCTGACTTATCCCACTGCACAAAACTTTGAAGTAGTCTGTCTGGTTATACTTCAGTATACTAAGCAAAAACAGCCAATTGTAGCTTATTTAACAAAGTAGGTAAATATACATGGCGGATATCATCATGAAGCAGGTATCCAAACAATGAAATGATGCAGAGATGGAACCCATTTCATTGAATAGAGAAAAGAGAGAAAAGAGAGAAAAATTTGGATAATTTAATAACAATAGGTGAGGGAAAAGAGCAAAAAAAAACCCATGGATAAATATATAGTATATCTTAAAGTTAAGTCTATTATCAGAATACTTTAAAGTTGCTATTTACTGATTTCTATCCTTCCTTTCATTTAGGAGGTTGAGGCTGGGTATATCATTAGAAACATAAATGTTTATTTGTTATTTATTATTTCTTTGTTTACTTATTTATTTATTTACTTATTTATTTGATTCTTTCTCTTTTTTACTTTATAAGTAAATCAAGGCAGTGACCATACATAATGCCCCTCTTCTATTTTTCACAACCACCCAGTGGGATGGGGTGGTCTGAGAAAGCATGACTGGCCCAAAGTTACCCAGCTTGGTTTCATGCTTAAGGCAAGACTAGAATTCAATCTCCTGGTTTCTAGGCCAGCACCTTAATCATTACATCAAACTCATTGAATACTGTGGAAATAGGTGATATAAGTGTGTATTAGAAGAGACAAAGCAAGAATTAATAGGTACTAAATTAATATGGACTAAATATAAAAATAAGTGACCAGTGCAAAAGAGCTACATTGAGATAGTTTGGTTGCGTACGAAGAATAAATGTGAAAACAGAACATGAAGGGAGAATGAATGGATCAAGAGAAAAAAAGATTGAGAAAATTGTAAATGGATTCTTAAAAGAGTTTTTTTTAAAAGTATGAACTGTTTTTAGTCAAGATGGAAAGAAAGTTTCTAAGAATAGTAAAATATGGAGGTAAAATAACAAATGAAACTGATGTAAACTAGGTTTAGCTATATCTGTTTCTGACCTCATGCTTTAATTCTTTGGCTTTTCTGAACTTTGCACATATTTACCCCAAAACAGCAATAACATAAAAATTATGTTTTTATATAGGAAACAAAGTCCATAAGAGTTATCAACAACTGAGCCTTTAAGAAGTGTACAAGCAACATTTTTTATTCCAAGGGTCCCACAAATAGAATGAAAAGATACATTCCCACACACATTCATATATAGTACATGCACACCTCTTCCTTTACATCCATCCATGCATTGCTTATTCGTACCTGATATTTCTCCACCTCGCATAGTCTCTGAGAGACAATGCAAAAAACCAAAACAAGCATTTCAAAATTATTTTGGAATCTATCAGACAAAGAAATGTGTGCATTTACAGTTTAGTTTTTCAGCTATGTTATTGCACTGTTCAAGTCCTTTTACTCTTGTCAAAAATATATGATGCCTGTATTTTCTTTGGAGGGACATGAACTGAACTTCTACTTCCCAGCCTAAAGAAAAAGACTCACAAGTGTTATAATCGCCATCTAGAGGGACTACATGTACAATGCTAGGGTGCCAGAGTGAATGCTGCCGCTCTCCTTTTCTAAATCTATGGATATTGAGTTTTTTCTGACTTTTTTGTAGGAATTCAGTTGCACTGAACATAACATTCCACAAAGCTTCTGAACAATGTTCAGATAAAGGTTTCTTTTCGCTCTTCAGATATTTTATTTGCAGAAAAATGTTATTAAGACTAGGGTTTCAATTGTCTTAAAGTCAAAAGAGATCCTTTGGTTATTTCATTGGTAGGATATAAGTAGTCCAGGATGAATAATATTTATATTCTATTTCAAAAGAACATTGATAACATAATTGCTATATAAAAAGCATTTTATTATTGAGAAGTCAGTGTCTTCTAGGTTTAGATTTTTTCAAAGGAGAGGAATACATCTTGGAGACTTATTTGTTTGAATTTAGATCTGGTGTCAAAATCAGGGACTGAAAAAAGTTGATCTATTGGCTCTTCAGACCCAAGAAGCAGCTTTCTTAAGAACTAAATCTATAAAGATGATGAATCTGATAACCAAGAATTTGGTTCCCATCCCCTCATGTCTAAAATGCCACATATCATCTAAGTCTTATGCCTTCTTCCCAAATTTCTTATAATATCTCTACTTATAATGCCTGGTCAAAAGTATAGAAACATTTATCTGGTAACTAATTATCAGTTTCTTTAAGTAATGTGATATTCCTCAAATCCTAGCATTTGGTCAGAATTTAGGGCAGTTCTAAACATCATCAGCCAGATTAGAAAAATCTGAATACCAGTGAATACTAAAGCCTCAACTTAAAAGATATATTTATTCTAAAGTGACATTGTATTGTTTTGTGTGTTTTTTTATATTTTATACTATACTTAATGTAGTTTTCAATTATTGTACTGCCTAGGGAGGTAATTTGTGAAAGGCAATATTGTATATAAACATAAGATAGAAAAAAAGAGCTATTACAGACCTGTGGGCATAACTTACTCTTTACATCAGTTATACTTCACCCAATTAGCAACATCTAGATGAATCCAGTAAGTCTCTCATTATCCCTTCCCAGAGTAGCAAAATCTTCCAAACTTTCTTATGAAAAAACCTTCTTCATGGCAAAAATCTAATGATTCCAGCCACTCATTCCCATACTGTTAGTCTCCCAGTTAGGCAACACCTCATTAAATGCTCTTTTGATCCAAGGCTTTTGATCAAACATCTCTTGCTACAAGTTATCTTAAACATACCATGATGACTGTAAGGGATATTGTTAGTCTTGAAACACCACTGAAAAAGGAAGCTGCTCCAATTGCAGCAAACAATCCAGGATCAATCCATGCATGACTTTCATCAGTCTGAATTCCAAAAATGGAAACTAATACCAAACCAACAATTCTCCCATATAAAGCTCCAGTGTATCTGCAAAAGAAAGAGAGAGAGAGAATTCTGCCCTGAAAATGCTTCAGTGAAAATTGTGCCTATTTGATGATAAATTATTATTTTTTTATAATGAGAAAATTTGGGCTATAGTCTCATGGATGAGAATACAAGATTCTCATGTTTAATTTAGCAACAAAGCAATTGAAGGGTGGCTCTTGACTAACTTTGGCTGAAGTGATTAGAGCATCAGGAATGCTACAGGTTAAATTGGGACATTAAAAAAATATTAAACAGTCTGCAGCTAACCATTTCTTTATTGTTACCAAGAAAATTATATGAATAAATCCAGGTAGTAACTAGGAGTCATGCTTAAATCAATGAATTAATATTTGTAAATATTTTATATTTTATTGCACAATAATTCCCCTAAAAGTGTTATGGGTATTCACAGCCCAGGCTGCTTTTTTTTTCAAAATTATGGAAGTGGCATTGTGCTGTAAGTTCTGCTTCTTTAGGACATATATGTGATGTCTCAAAGCACATATCAAACAGCTGGGGCTTTGGAGTTCAACAATGTTGACATTGCTTTCGTCATATTGACTGATTTGGCCATCTCTGCAAATGCTACTGAAAAGTGTCCTGATCCTTCCGTAACTACAATTAAGTTACAAAGGAACTTCTCCCACAGGGTTGTTCAGGAAGCAGAAGCAATGAATGGCATTATGGAAAGGTGTGTGTAACAAAACATGTATGCGGCTCAAAAACAGCCTCAAAAGAAATATTTGAAATGTTGAAATGTTGAAAATAAGATGGGGAAAATCTTTTTTGTAATAGGAGAACACTTTGGGGAAGTTAAAGGACAGGTGTTAGGACCATTTAAATCTTGAGCAGAAATTAGGTGTCTCTTTAATCTTTGTGCCATATCCCCAGTTTGCTTTTCAGCAAAGATGACAGCGTCCCACAGCAGTAGAAAATGAATAGCATACTTACAGCATAGGTATAACCAAGCCACTTGCAACAGCAGAGCCTGCAGTCAAGCAGGACAACAAGAAATAGAGAAGAAGTGCCATAAAAAGAGAGGGATATCCAAATTCCTCATAAGTCCCACGTCTGAATAAGTACATGATTCCTTTCATACCATTTTCTGCCAGGAGGGCAGCAGCTTTAAATTTGAATGGAGAGAGACAGAAGAGAGACGAGTTCATAATCTAGATTTGTAAAACACACAGACACAAAGATATGCACCACATTCATTATGGTTCCCCCTCTTTTCTCTTTAGTTCATCATGCTCAGTAAAATGCCATGGACACAGATTGTTGTACACTGTTGTTGCTATTGTTACTATTATTGCCATGATCTATGTTTTCTCTCAAAAGGATGCTAATAGAATAGCAGAATAAGAGTTGGAAAGGACCTTGGAGGTCTTCTAGTCCAACCCGCTGCTTAAGCAGGAAATCCTATACCAGTGATAGCTAACCTTTTTGCCATCGCGTGCCAAAAGCGGGGGGAGCATGGTGGGGTCACATGCACGCGTGCCCCCATCCATAATTCTATGCGCCCCGCCCCCCCGTGCTCCCCCTGCTTTTGACACATGATGGCACAGTGGGCCTGGTAGGCCCGTTTTTTACTCTCCCAGGCTCCAGAGCCTTTCTAGCTCAGAGCAAATATGCATGATTTCTGCTATCTGACACCAGTTGTAACATATTCAGATTATGTGTGGCTGAATACGAGCCACATGGTAAATAAGAGCGGCTGAACGCGTTTGATTATGAACTGCTAGATATAAAACTACTTCCAGCATTACATTTAGGATTACCTGTTGTTTGTATTAGCCAAAACCACTTGTATTAAGTGGTAAAGCTTTTCCTTTTAGTTAAAATTTCTGTTTTTAACTTACCCCATCATTTATTTTAATCCCTTTAGCTTTATTCTTGGATCAACTATTAACTGAAACATTTTGTCTTTAAATTTCTTTCAGTTGAAATTACACCTTTACCTTCTGTGTTGGTAATTCCTAAGGCAGAATTCCTAAGACAAGCTGTCTTAGGAATTCTGGGAGTTGAAGTCCACAGGGTATGAAAGAGCCAAGTTTGCCTACCACTGTTTTAGACTAAAGGAGGAAATTGACAGCACTGGAAATTACCAGTTTTGCTAGCAATTTTGGTGGTACACACTGGGATTACAAAATAGGGCAATGACTGCTGGGATGTCCATCCCTGTTCTGGGAGAAAATATTGAAAGAGTATAGAATGGCTAGAAAGTTTTAAGTACAGAAACGCCACAAATTCCCAAAGTGGATAATTTGAATCCAGATATTGCTGAAAACCAAGTTTAACAACATCATATGTCTTCTTGTAAAACTGATAGATTTTCATTACAATCAAGGACTAGTCTTCATAACATTTGTAGGTGAATCTTGTAGAATATTTAAGCAAAGTTGTTCTTAAACAGAGAGGGGAAGGGAAGAGATTTTTTCCTCTTACCTTCATTGAAGGTTTGGTTGAAAAATTCTGTTTCATTTGATCTACCTTGTAAAGTGGCTGGTTTACAGTTATATTCACATATTTGCCAGTTAAGATGATGTATGCTTGTAACCAAAATGAAAAGAAATCATAATCAGTTCATGATAAGAATATATAATGCAGGTGCTAAGGCAATTATTATCCATGTTCTCCTTTCTGAATCTCTTAATGTGCTTGCAAAGTTCCTTCACATGCAAGATTTCATCTGAACTAAATCTCTTGAACAAAACAATGCAATATAGTAAAAAAAAACCTGCTTTCAATGTGAGTCAAACATTTGGCCAGTGGTTGGGGTAGAATACATTTTTCACCTACGTGGTTATTTTTCAATGCACTGTGAAGTCACTCATCCACCTATTCAAAAAAGTTGTTTTCTAGTGAATCATTCTAAAATTGGTGATTATTTGTGATGTTCTACTATATGTATACTATTTCTTAAATTTTTAATCACCTTTTGGGGAATGGGAGGCTTAGCTAGATATATGATATAACCTTCCTATTTTTATGTATGTGGCAATTAGCCTCCTCGCTTCCTAATCCAGAAGACAGGGCTCTTTAGGAAATTTGTGTTGTGATGTCAACATTTCATGCATCAAAGGTTCTGCAGTTATTTAAGGAACCTGCATATGAAAACAGCTTTTTTTCCCCCTGTGATTCTTGCCAGGCCTTAAAAGTGCCTGATTCAATACTTTTTGACATCACTCTGAAAGGATGCTGGTACTGTCATAAATCATTACAGAATGTCTAATTGTGAAAAGTACAGTATTGCATATCTGAAGTGAGCATACATTCCACTTCCTGTGCCTCCACTATGAAATATGTTTATGGACTAGCCCTCCCAGTTTTCCACCCAGGTCATATGACATGCCTTGAAGCTACACAATTGAATCAGTTCCCAAACTGAAGTAGCCAAGAGCCATTTTAATATATATGTGCTTCCATCCCTTTCACTACTTACCTCTGTGACTTACTAGTTGGATCAGATGCTGGCAGCCTCCTGACAGGACTGCAGTGAAAAAAATATGGCAAGTAGACAGTAGCAGTAATAGTCAAAACCTGCATATAGTATTTTAAAATACAGAAAGAAATGTTTAACAATAGTCTAAAATCAGCCAGTTCTACACCACAGGAACATCTACAGTTATATTCATTTGATCTAGATCAAGCAATTTTAATTATCAGATTCACAAAATATTTCAGAGAGGGACATTTAAGTTCATGAAAGAGCAAAAATCAAAGCCAACAATCCAATAAAAAATTATCTTCATAGTACTAGAACTGTCAAAAACTATTTTTACCCATAGTTTGATGGTCTACAGACTTATAGTTTGCTCATTGTTTGCTAGTCTCCAGTTCTGCAAACTGTTGCCCTCTAGAGCAGTGGTCACCAACTGGTAGTCCATGGACCACTGGTGGTCTGCAAGAAAATTTTGGTGGTCCGCAGAAAAATTATTTGCATTTTTTATATTGCACTAAATCAGGGGTCCTCAAATTATGGCCCCTGGGCTAGATACGTGCAATGAACATTTGTGTTACTGCATAGAGTCTCTCCTTTGGGGTCTTTTTGTGCGGGTTGGAGCGGGACAGAAATTCCAACTTTGGGTCTGCTTCAGCCACTTGGTGCAGGTCTTTGGGCAAAGGCTGGAGGGAACTGCCACTGGTGGCGAAGAGCCAAAGGGCCTTGTTCCAATGGGTCTGCATCATGGCCTGGACCTGGCTGACCATCTCAGCCTGCTGAGCCTCCAGGCACCTGTACTTGACCTTGCATTCCCGCAGGTCTTCCCTCTACTTGGAAAGCCTATGCTCGTAGTCCTCAGTGAGGTGCTTCTACTGAGCCTCCTTCTCAGTCAGATCCAATTTGAACTGAGCCAGCTGTTTTGCCAACTCTTTCTCGTGGTGGCTGCTTAGCTCCAACAACTGCTTCCTGTTGGGACCCTAAGGAGCCCAGGCAGGCAGGCAAAGAGTGGCTAGGAGAGGAAGGACAAGTAGAGGCTGATGAGGTGCCCCTTGACATGAGTGACATCAAGTTGGCCATGCCCACCCAGTCACATGACCACCTAGCCACGCCCACCCAGCCGGTCATTAGGCAGATCGTATTAGTGATCCGTGGGATTTTAAATTATGAATTTATTGGTCCCTGAGGTCCAAAAGGTTGGTGACCCCTGCTCTAGAGATACTGAAATTTAATTGTTGAATGCTACTGCCTAATGAATTCTAGGAATTTTGGGCTATGTGAGTTACATAATGGAAGACATTGAATTGGGAGAGAAAACGATTTTGCACTTCATTAAAGGAAAAAGATCTGTTTCTGAAAATGGTCTGGAAATTTCAGTTCCTCTAAAATAAACTGCAGCTCAATTAACTGACAGATTGGGTCATGTTACAGCTTAATGTTTGATGATAATAATCTAATTCAAAACACCACTTTGTATTTGGCCTGAATTCAATCAACAAGCTTGGGAGCATGTTAGAATTCTTCTTCAACTTACACTATCTGATAACATCAGTTTGCAGAAAAAATGGTATTTTGTGCTTTAAGTATGCTTTACATACTGTACTATACTTGGCCAAATAAAGTTCAATTCAATGTTTATGTAATGAACTGAGTTTCTGAATGATGCATTTACATATTCCTATATTCATAAGCAGTGTTTATTGATTATATTTGCTTGGCTTCATTCTTAAACATAATTCAGATGGAAGCATTATGTTATACTTGAACTTTTAAAGTAATATTTCCAATTCTTTCAACTGTTCACCAGTATCATGGAAACCTTGTTTTGCTAAAAACTGAATAACATATTCCCTTGTAATAAAAACAGGTAAGACATTTTGCAAGGAAAGAACATTCTGATTTTATTTTTTATTAATAGTTTTTCTATTTTATAATATGAAGATTAGAAAATGAATGTTATTTTTAAAACAACATATTTGCAGTTAATTTTTGTTATCTCTATTATATTGGCATATTTTATATCCCATCCCACCTTTGTTATTTTTATACATAACTCAAGGTGGCAAAACTACCTAATATTCCTTCCTCTTCCTATTTCCTCCACAATAACTCTGTGAGGTGGGTTGGGCTGCAAGACTACGACAGACCAAAGTCATCTGGCCAGCAAGACTATAACTCACCATCTTTTGGTTTCTAGTCTAGTGCCTTAACCACTAGACCAAACTGACATTTTTGTGTCTTTTTAGTTCAAACTACTTTTAATTTCTATGCATATAGTAAAGTAAAATAAGTTAAAAATACATTGATTATGAATGCCTATATTAATGGTATTTTCTATTGCTTAAGGAACTATTACTGTTCAAATGTTGCAATTTTCAGTCCAAATGCAACTGAGAGTGACCAAGAAACTTTGAGAAAATTCAGAAAGAGTGTAAAACATTAGAAGAAGATAACAATAGCACTTAGACTTATATATTGCTTCACAGTGCCTTATAGCCCTCTCTAAGCAGTTTATAGAGTCAGCATATTTCCCCCAACAAGCTGGGTCCTCATTTTACCGACCTCGGAAGGATGGAAGGCTGAGTCAACCTTGAGCTGGTGAGAATTAAAGTGCCAAAGTGCTGGCAGCCGGCAGTCAGCAGAAGTAGGCTGCAGTACTGCATTCTAACCACTGTGCCACCAT
>JANHZT010000892.1:199889-214060 GCA_032468215.1 Stegonotus admiraltiensis
CCACCATGGCTCATAGTGCAATGAAATGATGATGAAGAGGTAGTTTCCCTGGAAAAGCGAACTCCAGGGAAATTCCTTCTTATAGTCTAACAAGTAGGGACTGAAACACTGCCAGTTTCAAATGTTTAAAAATTGAGGAATGTTGGACTTCAGGGTTTAGTTACCATGGTCTCGAAAATAGATTTCCTGATGTTTGCCAGAAACTATGATTGGTATCTTCAGAAGAAATCTTTTGTATAGCAGACCACAGCTGCTGGCAAAATGTCAAGATATCTGTTGTTTAGACCATGGTCACTAAACCTGGAAGCCCAATGCTACGCAAGAGTTAAAGTCTACATCAGTAAATTGAAAAAGTGTCTAAATATCTATGTCTTACCATTCTGAATCTGGTATAAATATATCTTTGGAATGCTCGAGAAAATAACATTCAATACTTACAAAGATCAGAATACATTCAAGAAGTTTGATTGATTTCCTGAGTGATGGTTTTTGAATTGTGCTGAAGAACCACAGACGTATTTTATTAATCCTTATGTTGAGGAAAACAAAAAAAGCTCCTAAAAGACCCCCAAGTATTCCAAGGAAGATGGCCGGAAGAAAGGCCAACACACTCATATCCAGTAAGTTCTTAACCTAAACAGAAAGGAAACAAAATAAATGTTCTGTAATTTTTGAAAATTATTTGATAAATAGCAGCTTCCAGGGTAAAAGGTACATGATGCAACCATTCTACATATAAAATGAAATTAGGTGCATAAAAACAGATTGTTCTTATAATAGTTTATAGCTCATCATCAAAGTCTTTTTTCCAGAACTTGTATTGTCTCCAGTGATCCTTCTTATCTTGAAGGTTAAAATACAAATGCTTATTATGGGATTGTATAATTGATAATATTAGAACTGACTGAAATAACGTATTGGATAAACTCATACATGCTGTTTCAGGGCTTTATATAGTTATGAGTGTCTCTCCGCATCCCTAAGCAGACCTAAGAAATTTAGATAAATACATTTATTGTGGAAAGCCATAAATAAAAATGATTTTCCATTTAAAGCAGGGGTCCTCAACCCCTGGGCTGCGGCCCACTACGGGCCCACAAGTGATGGGTTGCCCCCGGTTTGGACCGGTTCTATAGAACCAGTAGTAAAACTGCATGTGTGTGCACCAGCCTGCTCACATAAGGGCTGAGTGCACATGCACTTGTGCAGCCCAGTTCTCCTCTCCCCACCCCCCCTCAGCCATACCACCAAGCCACAAAGGTTGGGGACTGCTAATTTAAGGCACCCCAGAACCTTCCTTTCTAGATTTGTGGTTTAAACTCTGGGTTGCTTCATTCTATCTTTTGAGTAGCTGCTCATTTCCCAGTTTTAAATATTTATACTATGTGTCATTTGTTTACGAAATATCTTTCTCTGACCTGAAAATCAGAGATATCCACCTCACTGGCTTCCATTCTATTAGGTTCTTTATCAGCTGGCTAAACTGATGATTCTTTTCCAAGCACAAATTATTGTAAAATTTTATTTAGTAAGATTTCTGAAATGGCTGAGAGAGAAGTCACAAAGCTATCTTAGTTTAAAGAAAGGCAATAAATATTCCAACAGGTTTTTTCTTTCATTTTGTTTTGTTCTTTCGGTGAATGGAGAAAACATGCGAAGGAAGTAAATGAATTAACTGCTGCTTTTCTGTTAGAAATTGCTACTTTTGTCATGTGCTTAGAATATTTATTAAAAATAAAGCTTCACTTAAAAACACTCTATAACTGCCCAATAGAAAATGGGGTGTCGTCTACAGCCTATTCTCCAATGGTTGAGTTGGCTACCCTGCCAAAATTCAATATGCACACATACATTCTTCATTCATTTGCCACATGGTATTTCCAATTCATTCATTCATTCATTCATTCATTCATTCATTCATTCATTCATTTCTCATTTGTGTATGACCGCCATCTCATAAAACATGACTCTGGGTGGCGTACAATAATAGAAACTCCTATAAAACATATAAATATAAAAATAATATTTTTACTTGATATAAAAACAAGTAAAAATATTAAAGTTATAATTAAAGGCAAGGAGAAAGCAACAGGTATTAACAGTGAAGCCACCTTAACATCTCACAATTCTCTTTAGACTCCCAGACCTGATGACAACCAAATTTTGAGGGACTTATGGAAAACTAACAAGGATGTAGCCAACCTCATTTCAAAGGGGATGATGTTCCATAAGGTGGACATTATGGCAGAAAAAGCTCATCTTCTGGATCCTGCCAAATTAGCTCCTTGGCAGGTGACACCCACAACATATCTCTTCTGCCAGATATGATGGGATGAACAGATCTAATTGGTAACAGGTACTATATCAAATAACTTAGTCCCATGTCATGAAGGGCTTTAAAGGTAAAAATCAGCATCTTGAATTGAATCTGGAAGCAAACTAGTAATCAATGCAGCTCATAGAGCAGAAGTTGTAAAGTGTTCTGTTTTAGGAGCACAAATAACTGCTCACACTGCCACATTCTGCACAGCTGAAGTTTCTGGATACACTTCAAGGGTGGCCCCATGTAGAGCACATTACACCACATTCACTCAGAAGATGAATAGAGTATGAGGATCCAGGAATGGGTGCAATGGGCACATAACACAAAACTATGCAAAGGCCCTTATACCCATGCCACCTGCTCTTTAAATAGGAGTTGCAAGTCCAGAACAACCCCCCAAATTTGTGCCTATCTGTTTGTGCCAGTGCAATGCCATCCATCATCAATGATGTCATCGTTCCAGAAATGGCAGGCCCCCAAACCCACAATCTCTTATTCTTCCCAGAATTCAGTTGAAGCCTCTTGTTCCCTGTCCAGAGCCTCACAGCTTCCAGGCACTGGGATAGGATATCAAAAGCACACTTAGTTGCTTAGACAGAGGTGTACTAATGATACTTCAGCCCTGGCAATGGATGAGCTCACCCAGTGGTTTCATGTAAACGTTGAATAGGAGCAGAAAAAGCACTAAATCCTGCAGCACCTCACATACTGGAGATCTCTCCCTTTCTCAGTCACCACTGACTGATATCAAACCTGGAGATAGAAGGGGAACCCAGCGCAATGCATTGCCAATCACCCTCAATCCCCAAAGTTGATCCAGAAGGACACCATGATCAGTGATAGTGAAGGCTGCTAAGAGATCCCGCCAAATAAGGCTGAATGTACAACTTTCATCCTACTCTCACCTGAGATTAGCTAAAAGTGTGACTAATACCATTTCCATTCCATAATCAGGCTTGAATGCATATTGAAAGCGATTAAATAATCCAGAGTTCCCAATCAAAATGGTCAACTAGTCAAGTTAGTTCCAGGACATGCATATTGGTGATGGTTCCCAAAATAAATTCAGCAAAGCCTATCTCAACTTGGTAGCATTCAGAACCTAGGTGAACTCCCCTATACCCTAGGATGCAAATTTGCAATTACTTGCTACCTGTTGACAATTTTATTTTTATGTTTTAACTATAGTCCTAAACAACCCCAGATAAAAGAGGATGCTATCAATAAAAGAGTTTGTTTTTAACTGTCCCTCAGAAATATGGGAGTTGACATTATTTGATTTGGTATCAACTTAATACATACCCAAAATAAAATCCTCTTCTCAGCTTTGAAAAATCCAAATTGACCCCTGTATACAAACCCATAGAGAGAAGAGGATAGTAAATCTGAAGTGAAAGCAGCCATCAAGCAACAGAAGAATGTTTGCCAGGCCAATTTGATATCCCAGAAAGAGGCCACCTCCTCTAGTGTAAATAAAAGTCCACCCACAGGAGCATGGAACACGGAGGCGAGTGCTGCTCCTGCACCAGCTGTAACAAAATTCCTTCTGTAACAAAGGTGAGAAAGGATTTCTTTTTAAAAAATTACTCTATAGGATTATATTACATGATAAAACAATTGTGCACTTCATAAAACTGGACATCTCCATCCAAATATTAACCAGGGATTTGTGAGATAAGAAAGGAAAGGAAAAAGAAAAACGTACTCTAAACCATCTACTTTATGTAGGTACATATTGCAGTTAGGTTGAGTCCCAATATTTAAGTAGGTTACAGCTAACCCAAAAACAATTTTGTTTAGAATTGGTTTGTCAAATTGAATCAGATCAAGGTTTTTTGTGAAGAAAGGTTCAGAACCCAGTGTGTTGGCTGTAATGCAGATCAGGTAGAATTAAGTTTCCATGGTCTTAAGTGAATGTACAAATATATTTCTGAAGTCTACATTACTGGTTATGGGCCAAATGTTTTCCATAAGTAGCAGCTTAAGAAACACATCCCATATTCCTTTCACAAATTGCTGAAGCCAGTTAAAAGACAAAATATATTTTGTTTATTTGGGCTGTCAAGTTGTCCTTGGGCCACAGATAACTTATAATAGCTTTTGTTTGGAGATACAACAAACAGTATGGTCAAAGGTTTGGATGTTATTTACATATTTTCATAATCACTGTTTTAAAGCAATAGAATTTGATCCTTCAACTCTTTCCAAAATCTGAGCTTGACATGAACAATAACACTAGCATTTTGTTTAAAATAAAACTTTCTGGGTACACCATGGATTTGCAAATGCCATCATTTTACAAATAAAAGATAGGGTTTGAACTCATATTCATACTACAAGAACTGCTGATTTATCACATCCAAATATCTTGAAAGTTTGTTACTTCATACAAATTTAGCATGTTATAAATATTATATCCATGTAAAATCCTGTATGAATAAAAAATGTTCACCTGTGGTATGATAAGCCAACCATTATGTCAGTTCATGACAGAAGACAATCAAAAATCAACTCCAAAAAAATAAATTCGGATATTCTTTTATGCATTTGGCTTGGCAATGTTATCATATTTTTGTGCTATCTATGTTCCAGAAATACTGTGCCCAAAAGTATAGCATTAATTGATCTCTCTAATCTCTCTAATCTTCTTTTCCCAATTAAAAAAAATCACTCTAAGTTGATATGTTGCTTTCATATTATACAATCTTTCTCCATCTTGGTGTCTCATAGACTGTTCTGGTTGTAAATTGAGGCGACACCTTTGGAGAAGCTCCGACTGAAGATTTGTAGTGCAACCCAGTCTTCCAATGTATGCTTACTTGTAATAGATATAAGCATATGGTAACAAACACTTAAGATGGTGGTCATAACCACACAACTGAAGCCCTGACCCTTTTTTGTGTTCAACACTCATAGGTGTATTAGACAGTGGTGGCCATTATCTTGATTTCTTTCTCAGTCCCTTCTCTCTGCAGAGACCACTGGAAAAGTGATGTTGCTCATGTATGGCAACTGCTCTTTTCTGCAGTGGAAATGTAAAGATATTGAAGAAAGATGGGTTCCAAATGTTCACAGCACATCCTTTGAGATTCATAATCATTGCAATCACTGCAACCAACCTGCAAAGACGTGTGGCAATAAATCCAATTTTCACTTCTGGAATTTTTTATGTTAAGAAATAAAGAGAAGTAAAGATGGAATTAGAAATAGAAGATAGTATCCAGATGCCACCATTGAATTTTTGTGGTGAAGATAGGATAGTTGTACTGTGTATCTTCACTTGAAAGTCTTTGAACCTTATTTATCCCCAAATGAAGTGTTTGTGCATACTGTTACAAATATGTCATACAAACATTGTCTAGGCTTGGAAGGAACTTTAGTGGCCTTCTAATCCAAGTCTTTGCCCAGTTTAAGAATCTTCCAGACAAAATGAATATCTATCTTTTTTAAGAGTGATAGAGCACCTACTTCAGAAGGCAGGCTGCTTAATAGCTCTCAAAGTCAGATATACCCTCTGTCTTCTATTGTGCATATACCGTATGTTTTCCTAAGTGCAGAACCTTGTATTTATAATTGAAGAACATTTTGTTGACTGGAGCCCAATGTTCAAGTGTATCAAGTGCCTTTTGAACATTAAGCCAATCTTTTGGGGTGTTAGCAATCCCTACAGCTTTATGTCATCTGCAAATTGAGTTCTATTCCCCTCATCTACATTCCTTTTTAAGATAGTGAAGAATATTGGACCCACCCAGGAGAAAATCCTGAGGTACCTCATTGTATATCATCCTCTGCGTGGGCATAAATACCCCAGACTGGCTCCAGTTCTTTAGCCAACTGCAAATCAATTTGGTAATGGGATCCTCCATCCTCCATTATTGCAATTTGTCAAAAAGGAGGTTATGGCCAACTTTATCAAATGTATTATTAAAGTCTAAGTGTACATACAAATGCTAAATCCACAGCATTTCCTTGGTCCACTACTCACTTGATACTTTCATTCTTATACATTCCATTATGTACACTGAGGCAGTCCTTATTTTATTTCAGGAACAATTTAGAAGCACACAGTTAATAAATTCCCATACCTGTCAGCTGTATTCCAAAATCTGATGATGGAAGGAAAATAAATTCTAAGAATCTTTGGTCTGAAATGGCTCAATCCATATCCTATGTTTGCCCTAGAAAAAACATTTGCAAACATAAGTCTCCTTATACATTTTCATGAAATTAAAAAACAATATACCCCTGACCAAGTTATAGAGTTATTTATATTTTTCAGATTAATGATTATATATTCATTCACAATTTAGAAGTGGAATTTAAGGTAAAAACTACAGCATAACATACTTTTCTTCAGCCATCTGGATTTTTTCCATTTTATTTCTTCCTCGTCCAAGTTTTTCTTTTACCCTCCACTTATATCTGAATTTGTATCCATTAAATATGATAAATATTTATTACATTATACCACATTCTGTTGGTGTTTGTCAGAAAATTTATAGAACTTTACTTAGATTAGTAAAACCTAGTTGATTTTCATTACTATGACCTGCACTTTGTTAGAATGTGTATATTGCCTTATTTGATATGCTGAATGAGAAAATTAGGTCCCTGATATTCTACCTTTTGTGTAGATTCATGCAGTAGAATCTGTTTAATTAATGCACCAATGCTTTATTTTTCTACCAGTATTTAGTTTTAAAAACATAAATTATTTACCCCAAATGAATCATAGGCCCTTCTGGTCCACAGAAGAGTCCAGATGCTACAGCTAGAACACAAGAGCCAAATGTTCCTGTAAAAGTCCTAATATTAAAAATTTGCTGAATAGAAGCTCCGTTCAGGAAACCAATGACTTCAGGTAATCCACTTGGGGCACCTGTTGGACAAAAGAACTACAAAAAGAAAAGAAGACTATTACTGTAGTTACCATATTCATAGTTAAATCTAAGTTTTTGTTACTCTAATCAGAAGTTTACTTATTTATTTAAACCATAATGCTTGGTCCCAAAGAATCCTAGAAGTTATAATATCTTAACAATGCTCTGTCAGAAATAAACTAACTAGTGGATTGCATGGGTTTGGGAAGCAGAGAACAGTTCTACCAAACCTCCTTCCCTCCCCATCCTCTGTGGGGGGGGGGGGGTGTAAAATAGAATTTTGGTAAAATCAGAGGAACTTTAGAAATTGGCTGAGTGGTAGAAACAAGTAACTTCCCAAATCAAGTATTCATATAAAATGATACTGTTATGATCTCATGATCGTGCAGATTTTTGCAATCCAAATATGATAGCCCTAGTGATAAGTTAGTTTAAGAATAGGGGATTGTCCATCATAATGATGTTCAGAATGTGCTTTCTAAAGTACGGTAGCATAACTAGTGAGTTCTCAGTTATTTGTACTGGGGTCTCATTTTTTTTCACTATAAGGAAACATTTCCCATCTTTCAGAAATTGTTTCAGATTGCTAAGTAAGATATTTAACACTTACCACAACTAATCCTGATGATAAAATGATCATCGCAAGTCCAATTCCCAACATGTAAATCCAGGTCATGTGAAAGTTGCCTTTCTGTCCATTTTACAAATATATGGTAAGCGAAAGAGGAATGTTATAGCTCTTATCACATTCATTTGCTCTACATATTCTGTTAAAACATTGTATGACCTCCCAAGATTTATTTAATCTACATACTGTCTCTGATCTACATACTGTCTTTATCATATGAAAAAAACTCACAATAGAGGAATGGAAACTGGGTATATTTTAGCGTGGGGAAAATATATGTTGTAGAGCTGAATTCAGCATGAATCCTTGTTAAAGGATTCTGCTCCTGTACAAAAAGCAGAAGAATCCTGAGTAATTAAGTAACAGGACATCCCATTAAAAATGCTCATCTTCAAAATGAATATTGTTTTATTTGGCACAGAGTATAGACTTACCCCAGCTATCAGTTAATGGCAACAGACATGCATTGTACTTGAACTGAAACCTTGATTTATTAAGAAGTATATGAATACAGAAAGCTTTCACTTCTATGTAAACTATATTTTATCCAGAGTTGTTTCAATAGTGAGATGGGCAGCGTATAAATTTAATAAATAAATATATTTTAAAGTGTGATGTAGTCTGAAGAAAGGGAGGAAAGGATAGAGAAAGAAAATTGCCTTATTGCTTAAGAGATTCATTAACAGGAGAGAATTGAACATAGGAATACAGTATGAACACCCTTATTAGTGGCTTGTCATTGGCTCTAGTGGTTAAATAGGCTTATAAGTGCAAAGAGATAGTCTAATCTCCAACAATATGAATACAGAGGAATATAAAAGCATTCTTCGTGTATCTTAAAGAATAGCACGCAAAAGAAACCATAACTTGTGTTTTATCATCTCAGAATACAAAAACAGGGAATGGCCTTAATTTTCAGGAAGAGGGTTTCAGAAAAAATAATAATAATGAAGCAAATCAACAGTATTACCAAACACTCTTCCTTTTGCTGGAAGATAAAAGAGTTTTTAATTTGTAGTCCTGCACTGAGCAGACTTTGGAGTTGACTAGTTAAATCATCTTTCCAACACTGCTTGAAGGGTTCAGCCAGTCCACAGAAATATCATTCTCCGACTGGTATCAGCAAATAGTAGTATCATGGTCATGAACATCTATAATAATGTTTACCCTTTGTGCTGAACTCTTGACTTTCATCCGTCACTTTCAGACATATTTCTGTTCACAATCAAATCCACATGACAATAGTGAATTGCTAGCTCAAAACAGTGGTACAATTGCTGATGTCAACAGCTTATGTGTTGAGGCTAAGCATATGTTTATTTGTACAACATTCACTGCATCTCTGCCAACGTCTACTGCTATTTTTACCATTTAATAAAATATGAAGAATTCCTTTCCCCCACACACACTCAAATACATATATCAGTCCTTGTTTCATCTAATAAGCCACCTCATTGGCCTCCAAGCCCTATAATAAAAATATAATGAAACAGTGGATTTATATGCACTCAAACAAGCAGAAAGTCATCTTCGGTATTTTAGAGTTATACATTTAATTTTAAATAAATGCATACTAAATTGGCCACATAGCTTAAGCTAAAATAGCTTCTGAATGTTACACATATTATTGCATATATTTAGAATATAGTGTTTATTTACTTTAATTTTGAAAAGATACTGACTTAATAATTTGTCCAGTTCCTACAATAATAGTCAATCACTGTGTTCCTGACTTGGCAAATTATCTTGTAATTCAGCTACATCTATAATTATCATTCCAACTACACAAATATTTCTACTACCAACTTTATACTAATACCCAACTGATTTGATACAGGCTGGGTGATATTGGGAGCAGACTTTTGGTACACATTCTGAAATAAATCCCATTGATTTGAGTACAATTGTGACAATTTCCATCCAACTCATTGATCATTAGTGAATACTTCATCGTCACAGAAGCCCATACACTATATTTCCTACTTTAGATCTTCAGCAAAATATTGTTCCATCTTCCAACGTTTTCTCCTTTTTTTTGGCTTTTGTTTGTGTTGGATTGGCTGGAGTCAAGATGTCTGGAGTGCCCATCACAAGTAAATTGACTCCTATGCTTTTGCAAAAATGTCGTGATACTGAGGTTAGATTCACTTGTGGCTAAACGTCAAAGATGCCTCCAAGATGAAATAGTTCAGCAAGCTACCACAAATTTCCTGCTGTAGCTTCAGGCCAGATCTTTTGACTGTAAATTGCAAACATGTGGTACTCTGTAGTAATTCAGGAAGACGAGATACATAAACCTGAATCTACCACTTCACAAATTTAAGTGGTATTTACCTCAGTCTTGGAAACATTTCCATAATTTTCTCAAGTTTCTTTACATATAATTAGTAGATTCAGCATTTTAACAGAATCCTGATAACGTAAAACACACAAAAAAACTTATGGGCTAAAATCTGCTCTAAATCTTTGGTACCAAGAACAGCCATTCTTTACAATCTCTTAGCATTAACAATTATTCACAGCCCAAGTCTAAAAAACCCTTCTTGTTCTGTAAATGCTTTACTGCTACATTGTGCATCATATTTTGATATTTATATTGAGTGATATCTTTGCAGGCATCCTCTGTTTTGGATGCAAGTAATTTGATCCCTGTGAACATCCCTGTCTGCACTCATGATGCTTTGCCAATACTGATGATTTATGTTATTTCTCTTTCATCAGACATTTGCTAATCACCTTCTCTATGACCCAGAATGTTAGTGGACTCAATATAAGACCTAAAGACAGGCCTCGGAATTAAGAACAGGACTTCCTATATTAACAGTAGAGATCAGAAGTTAGCTTTGAAATGCTCCCTACAAAATGTAGGACATTTTCCCCTACAAAAGAAAGGAAGGTATTGAGTGCCAACTTTGTTTAGGGATTAAGGCACCAGACTAGTACCCAGAAGATTGTGACTTCTAGTCTCAAACTTAAGCATGAGAGCTGACTGGACAACTTTGGGCCAGTTGTTTTCTCTCAAATCCATAATGTCAGGCTTGGTTGACAAGCTGGTCAATCAATTCCCTCCGCAACCAATGGATCAATACTCTGTTAATCATTTGGGGGGAAAGGTGACCCTGTTATTTGTGAGAAAACACTAGGAAGGTAGGGGAGAAAGAAAGGTATTGACCATATTGCCACTGACTATTTAGTGGTAGAAAGCTAAGAATGAATTGTGTGGACTTTAAACTGCAAAAGCTAGAAGCAAAGAATCTGAAATCAAACAGGATCATGATCAAAACCCTATATAGGTGTCCTCTACATCCAAGAAGACATGAGTAACATCTAAGAGCAAAGAGACTTAGAAGAGTTGCATATTTATTTATTTATTTTATTGATAGGCCATCCAACATCCAGCAACTCTGGACAGTTTGATGTGCACTTTTGAAACACACAGTTTTAAACACCCTTTTTATGCTGGAGTTCCAGAATGGCAAGATATTAAAATGCTATCGACCGTAGTTTTATATCTCAGCTATATTTCTCAGACTATTTATATTCAGAATTGTCATTTATCAACATAAAAACAGGCTTTTACTTGTACCACACACTTGATTCTTTTAAAGGATCTTCGGCATTGTTAGCAATAAATCAATGCTTGTGTATTTGCTGAAATACACGAAAGTATAGCTTTTTCAATGTTTTCAAAAATCTGCTTTTGTGGGTCTATCAGCCCTTTAGGATAGATTTTAAGAGTAGATAGTACAGCATCGGAAAATATGGTAAACAGCAATAAATGCCTTGTTGCTCATGTAGTTTTAAGACATCAGCTATTAATTCTAAAGTTATCGTACCTAAAAAGAAGACATGCTTATTTTTTACAGAGCTCTATTTTGCACTTTTAGAATCTCAGATTTCAAAAGTTTGGATCAAACAATATGTAGGGAAACCTACCAGAAGAACTATATCAGGGAAGTGAAAACAGAATGGAAAAGGAAATGAGATGGGCATCACATGTATGTATTAATCCAATTTTATCTCCATTATCTGCTTTGTGGTATGAATAATCTACTGCAGATTTCACTGAAACAAGCACATAATTGGAATGAATCACTGGAACTGTCTATTCTAATAGTCTAGGAATGAAACACACAAAAAAGTAATGGAATGATATAAAAAGAAGGCTTAGGTCCAAGGTCAGGCAATATTCTGGATATATTAAGGACTATGATTCCATCCTCCTTAAAGCCATAGTCTGTCATGACCAGTGAACTTTTGATTGGGAATTAAGGGAGTTGTAGTTCAGGTTGGGCAAGGATGTGATAAATTACTGGGAAAAGACTATTCTGCAAAGCCTGATACTTTATTGAAGACCAAAAAGGCTTGTCTCTGAAAGCTCCATTGAATTACTGGATTCAGTGAGGTGATGCATTTTATAAACAGGCAAGGTTAATAGAGCAACATGGTTGAAAGGCAATTTCCATGAAAATTGGAAGTGTGGCAGTTAAAAACTTGCAGGGTAATGGGAGAAAATATTGGTCGTGTTTGTCTTCAGTCTCAAAGCACCAGTAGACAAAAACAGCACCTTCTTCCTGCAGCTGAAGTAAGTCCTATCATGTTTTTGATTATGGCCAAATTCAATGGCACAAAGACAAATGCCTTTTGTTTCTTCTGGCTGTTGCTCTAATAGATATTGGTTAAAGCTTTCATTTGCTTTCAATTTCATAGTGATGTTTTTAACCTCTGCCAGGTTAAAATAAAGACCAGATGTGCTGAACTACTTATTCATCAGGCTTCCTCTGCTGACAACTGTGTCCTTGTTGTCAACACATTCAATAATATGCAGATTTCTTATAGGCTGCTCCACTTCAGGCATTCAACACTTCCCTTTGATCTGACTCTCAATATAAATAAAAGAAAACCTGGAACCGAAGAATGCTACTTTATATAGGCAGCAACAGGTCTCTAAGGCTATCTGACATTTTTCAATTAGGTAGCATTTTTTTTTCCAAAATAGACAAAGAAGCATAAGTTGTTTTATTAGATTTAATGAGCAAGCTTGAAGAAAAATGGGAAGAATTGCTAAATAGGACCTGGTATGTTGCATAGGGTTGCTTTAATCACTGCGTGGAAGAAAGAACTCCAACTGGATAATTGGACCTAAGTTCTTCTATTCATCTTAGCAGGTTTCTAAGGCATATTAGGTACCATTGCCCACCCTGTTGACAGGGGAAAGGTGTCAAAAAACTGTGAATGCATGATAAAGTTCCAACTCTCTTTTCATCACGTAATCTATTTTAACTTTCTTAGTACCCCCTTACAGAACCTCTGCCCCCATATTATCTATCTTCCCTTGTGTGTACATGAGTGCTACTTCATTACCTTTTGCTTGCCATTTAGTGTTATTCAGATTTATACGGCCCAGATATAGTTGCATGCAAACCTTTGAAAATAATTTATTTTTCAAATTATTTAAAATGGTTTTAAATCATTTTTAAAATTTTATATTTGTGTGCTTTTTATTTTTGGCTGTACACCGCCCTGAGTCCTTCGGGAGAAGGGCGGTATATAAATTTGAATAATAAATAAATAAATAAATAAATAAATAAATAAATAAATAAATAAATAAATAAATAAATAAATGACTTATATGGCTGCTTCTAAAACTGTCCCTGCCTGGTTGACTCAAATAAGCATATGTGCATATGCATACAACAAAAGTCAGAAACAAAAAAGTCACCTTATGGATTACAACATGTAAATGTACAAACCCTATCAAAACTAATTGTGGCTCATTGGAAATCACAGGCTATTACTAAGCTTTCCACCTGAGGCAAATTCCTTGTGTGTCTAATCACACTTAGCCAACAAAGTATTCTATTCTAAACTGATATTTATCATTAGTTGTCCTCATTTGGGGGCTGAAAAAACTCACCTAGTATTAAGTAAACAGGAAAATGACCTCACTGCATTGTTATACAAGCATATTGAGGAGGTTGAATGCGACCACATGTTTATTGGACCCGTGCCCCTTCTGGTTAGTACTGGCTTCCCGGGAGGTTTCACGAGGCTGGCTCCAGAAGATTATAAATGCTTCTTTGAGTGAGGGTTTCTTGCCCTCCGCCTTGAAAGAGGCCCCTCCTCAAGAAGCCCTCTCTGGACCCAGCAATTTTAGCAAACTACCGCCCAGTCTCCAACCTTCACTTTATGGCAAAGGTTGTTGAGAGTGTGGTGGCTCTTCAACTTCCACTATACCTGGATGAAACGGCCTATCTAGATCCATTCCAGTCCGGCTTCAGGCCAGGATACAGCACTGAAACAGCATTGGTCGCGTTGGTAGATGATCTCTGGAGGGCTC
>JANHZT010000898.1:0-14036 GCA_032468215.1 Stegonotus admiraltiensis
GCTTGACTCCCTCTTCTTTGTGGCAGCCCCTGAGATATTGGAACACTGCTATCATGTCACCCCTGGTCCTTCTTTTCCTTAAACTATACATACCCAGTTCCGCCAACCGTTCTTTATATGTTTTAGCTTCCAGTCACCACATCATCTTTGTTGCTGTTTTCTGCACTCTTTCTAGAGTCTCCACATCTTTTTTACATCGTGGCGACCAAAACTGAATGCAATATTCCAAGTTTGGCCTTACCAAGGCATCATAAAGTGGTATTAACACTTCATGTAATCTTGATTCTATCCCTCTGTTTATGCAGCGTCGAACGTTTTTGGCAGCTGCAGCACACTGCTGGCTCATATTTAAGTGATTGTCCACTAGGCCTCCAAGATCCCTATCACAGTTACTACTATTGAGCAAAGTACTACATATACTGTACTTGTGCATTTTGTTTTTCATGCCTAAATGTAGAACCTTACTTTTTTCACCATTGACTTTCATTTTGTTAGAAAGCGCCCAATGTTTAAGTCTGTCAAGATCCTTCTGTATCTTAAGTCTATCTTCTGGAGTGTTGGCTATTCCTGCCAGCTTGGTGTCATCTGCATATCTGATGAGTTCCCTATCTATCCCCTTGTCCAAATCATTGATGAAGATGTTGAAGAGTACTGGGCCTAAAACAGAGCCTTGGTGTACTCCACTGCATACTTCCCTCCACGTAGATGCAGTTCTATTGAGGACTACATGCCGAGTGCTCAAGATCCATTCTCTGCTCAATGTAAGTAATTCACAAGACAATTGGAATAGATGATTCCCCAGCCTCTGGTTGAAGTTTTTCAGAGAAGTCACTAATCTTTTATTGTTGAACAGCTCCTGCATATTTAGTCCAGCAATTAATTCCCACAGTGGCCAATCAAATATCTTGTTTATGACAAGTACTGCAATTATCCCAATACTATTATAATAACATTCTTCTGTAACTAGAATATCACCTTCCCAATCCTGTTGCCCAATCAATTGTAGTCAACTTGATTGACAATGACAGCAGAAACTTTAAATTAGATTTTGGTTTATTTTACAATATTCATACTAAGACTGTAATGAAATGGATGGCACATATAGAAAATAAAATTCAATCTGGGAGGAAAGTGATTAGTTCCACTTAGAAAAAAATAATGTGAAAAGAGTAAAGACAACTAAGAAGGGAGAAAAGAAATGGTGATTAATACATATGCATGAACTAGTCCCTTCTACAGTATATCTCTTCTTTGATAAGAGGTGCTACAATATGAGAAAACTTCTTTTCTCAGGCTCACATCCTCATTTGTAACGTGAGAACAATAATCATGACTAATGTGCAATTTTGTTTTTTAAAAAATCCACATTGGAAAAAAAACATGTCCATCAAAAACCATATCTGAATGATGCTTTTATCAGAACCATTTGTGTTTATAGAAAAAGATATGCAAATATGTATATTCTTCAGAAGAGAGCACTGCTGATAATTTTATAAAAGTGAAGTGAATCAATTATTCTGAATATATTAAATGTGAAAAAGTTAATTATTCTTGAAAGTGTTTGGTATAAATGGCACTGATGGCTGCATTTGGTTATTGGTTATTTTTGTTCCCTGTTGCATTAGCATTAGCATTAGATCTTCCCATGCTATATGTAGCATATTGGGCAGCAACTGATCTGCAGCCTGTTGGGTTTATGGTGAGTACTTTAACATCTTCCCACTTCTCTTCATGGCAGACCTAAAGATTCTTTCCTGTTGCAAGAAGTTCGTAATCTAACATTTTAGACTAAAAAAAAAGAAAATAGGGGGAAATGATGAAGAGTGGAGACAAGTAAGACAAATATAAATAAGACAGATTTGTCTGAAGAAAGATTGAAGGACTGCTCAGATCAATTCTGAATTCTAGATTTGCCAAATTGAAACCAGCTGTATTCACCTTCTTGTTTGTAAAACTGGAAACAAACTAAATTTAACCTAGGATGACAAAATGAAATGCTATTTGTTTTTCCATCACTTTCACTATTCTTTTCTTAAAAGAGAAAGAAAAGAGACAGGTGTGATAAAGGGCAATTTTAAGTACTTAATTCCATTAAGAATCTACATAGAGATAGCACATTCTTACACTGGCATTACATCTATTCATTTTATGGATTTTGGCATGTATACACATGTGTGTCCCTTCAAATCAGTGTTGACCCTTGGCAACTGCCTGGACAAATCCCTGCAATTTTCTTGGCAAGATTTCAAAAGTGGTTTGTCATCACCGCCTTTCTAGGACTTAGAGCTACTAGCCCAAGGTTACTCAGATGACTCTGAGCCTAAGGCAGCACTCTTCTGGTCTGCTGGTTTCTAGCCTGGTGCCTTAACCACTACACCAAACTGGTTCTCCCTGAATAAATAAGAATTATTTGGAGGATGGAAGCAATCTGCTAAGGCAGTTGATGTAGAAGATGAATAAACTTTTCTTCAGGGCACGTAACTTGAAGTGATATTTGTCTTCTATAAACAAGAACACTTTCAGGATGTTTTGCTTAGGAGAAGAAACACAGAAATGAAAGTGACATATATGCTTGCACAAAGATCAACACCAAAGCATCCAAGAGAGATGTTTTTAAAATATGCAAAAGAAAAATGTTAGAGTCTTTTCAGGTTCGGGTATAGTTTTCCCACTAGAGGAACTGTGTGCTTAAAGATGATCCCTCCCCCCAAACAGAACCATATTCAATAGTGATGTACCTCTCTTGAAACCACTTTCATCTCTACTCTTAATTTTTAATTATTTTAACTAAAATCTTGAACTGAGAATTGAACAGGATAAAAAAGAAAGTGTCAACTTCGCATAATGTTTATTCATAATACATATGCCCCATAAGATTTAGATGATAAAATTAATATGTGAATGAATGTCAGGATTTTATATGGCTATACAGACCTGCAGAATAGACATAAGGAGGAAGTGGACCAATTCAGTGTTCTATACAGGGGTGAAATTCAGCAGGTTCTGACAGGTTCTGGACAACCAGTAGAGGAAATTTTGAGTAGTTTGGAAAACTGGCAAATACCACCTCTGGCTGGCCCCAGAGTGGGGTGGGAATGGAGGTTTTGCAGTATCCTTCCCCTGGAGTGGGATGGGAATGGAGATTTTGCAGTATCCTTCCCCTACCATGCTCACCAAGCCACACCAGGCCCACCAAGCCACGCCCACAGAACTGGTAGTAAAAACATTTAATTCCACCACTGGTTCTATATAATATTCCATTTTTCTTCAGTAATATACTGATCTGTCTATTTGACTATTGCTAGGAGTTTAGATTTGAAAAAACCAAAGGGACATGAAAAGTAGGTATTAGCATTTCAAATATCCACAATTCAAAAGCCATAGTTATGCTAGTTGGTAATTTTGGACCACAATCCCAGTATATCCATATGATAGACTTTTGAGTTACAGACACCAAACCAACATTTTTTAATTTTTTTTATTTATTTTTTGTAATTCTGAGTGTAGAAGGAAAATAACTGAGAAAAGAATTCAAAAGAAACAGAAGAAAGTGAGTGACAGTTCTCAGCTCTTTCGGCTGTGTTTTGCGACTCTCAGTGTCTTCTGGCACTGTTAGGTTCTAGTTCACAGTGTATGTCCTTGCCCCACATTTCAAAAGAAGCCATTTCCCTCTGAGGAACCAGGAACATCATACATTTGGACTACATTTTTAGCAGCCCAAACAGTGAAATAAAAAAAAAAATCTGTCTAAAAATGACAAATGGGATTATCCTTGGATTGTGCAGCGAAGCATTTGAAGTCAATGTTGCTATTTCCAAGAGGGAGAAGAGTGGAACACAAAAATGACAAATATCTCCCCATATCCCATGAGACACAAAAATGTCACAAAGATAGCAATTAATCTTCTATCACACTTCCTGATTGGTAGATATTTACATTTCTCCTCGAGTGGCAGACTGAAAAGCCAAGCAAATTGTCATCAAGTTTTAGAATCCAACTCTGGATGGGAGATGTCTTAAAATATATTTCACATATAGATCACTGCAGTATCAACTTCTTCTGATACTTAATTCGGATTTCTCTAATTTTCCACTGTGCTGGGGAATTGTATATTACCATGTTCTTCCCTGTGTGCTGTGGAATTGTGCATTGAAGACATCTTTTTCAGTGAATTAGACACTTTCTTATGACAGTCACCCATTGGATTAGATCCAAGGATTGTGAACGCTGTTCATAGAACATTGATTTGGAAGCAATCTGAAAGACTTCTGTTCTACTTTTTGATAGTGTACAAAATCTAGTAGCCCATTCAGAAAATCAAACTGAAGAGAATAAGAGCATCAGCGTGCCTACCGTCCCTGTCCTAACGTTCCCTTTAATTGCATTCATTTTATGTATTCAATTCATGCTTATACTTATATATATTATCTAATACGTACTCGACAAAATACATAAATAAGTAGATATACTGATAAGGATTTTGGTAGAACCAGGGAGAGGCCGGTTCAGGTTTATCCTTAGGAAACTCTCTGGGTAAGTGGGAGTCAGTCTTAGTCTTTAGCCTTACAAGGTTGTTGTTATAATAAAATTTATTATTTATTTTATTTTTATTTATTAATTCAATTTGTATACCGCCCTTCTCCAATAAGGACTCAGGGCGGTGAACAGCCAACGTAAAAAAAACCCTACAAAAATGAAAAACCAATTAAAAATAATTATAAGGAATAAAAATAAAGGAAAATCTCCATAAAAGCTTTTTGGAATATAAATCACATAAATTAAAAAAAAAAACAGGTACATAGATTAGCAGTTCTATTCCGCTGCTTCAAGTACAATTATATGGAGATGCCACTTCATGGAAACAAAAACTCTGCAACTTTCTTAGTACATGTAACCCAGTAGTTTAGTTCAGTTTACATGCAGAAACTGAAAATGTAGACATGTTATTTCTAATGCTCATTGAAACCGAAGAGTAGAGCAAGCGAAGAGGTCTGAAACTACTTCAACTTAATGCTAACAGTAAATATGAAACATTTATGAGACTGTGGTGTCCTTGGTGTTCTCTGACCTTGGTTATTTGCTTGCAGATGTTTCATTACCCAACCAGGTAACATTATCCATGTTAGTGAATATGAGGTTTGCTTACTCCTTATATGCAGTAACTTGCACTGTCAGTATTGGTCTGGTAGTGGTTTTTGACTTGGTAGTTCCTTAATTATTGTTTTCTGCTTGATACCTTGTCTGGTTTTAATCTCTGCTTATCTGGGTATTGGTTGGTGGTCAGGATATGTTCTCATCTTTTTATTTCTTTGTTAGCTATTATTGTCTCTTCTGAATGGTGCATAAGTGGGCTTTATGTATACATTGATGGCTGATTATCTGAATGTCTAACTTCCAGGATTTCCCTACCATATTGGATTTAGTTTGGTCTACGATGCTCACAGTTTCATAATTTAAACCATAGTTGAGTTTATCTATGTATTGTGAGACTAAGGAGTTTTCATTGTGTCTTTCTGACTTCTAGTTGGTATTCATAGATATGCTTTGCTAGTCTTCTGCCTGTTTGTTCTACGTAGAACAATTTTACAGTCCTTATACTGTATATTGTAAATGACTCCTGTTTTTTCTTCTTGAACTATTTTGAGCTATTTTCTTCCCTTCTATTGGGCATTCATAGGAGTAAAACAATAATTCACAGTACTTATGGAATTTCATCTATGTTCATTTATGCTTCTATCATACAGTACATGTAAAGAACATTCAGCATTAACCTTATATGTCCATTATGTATATTTTGCATTGGTAGGTGAGGTAGGTATCGTTAGGACTAAGGTCTAATTCTCATCAACTCCAGTATTTGAAAAAAGCATGAATGGAAGAAAATACAACAGATATTAGACACTAGGTCTATGTTGGTATCCTGATTATGATGCTGGAAAAGGCAGCTTTGATACCAAGAGTTTTGATTTTTGTGCATTTAATTTCCTTTTTCTTGTTATATCTCAATTCAGACTCAATTCTATTCTTCCGGATAAAGGTTTGGATTCTAAAAGGATGGGAACATTATTGCTGGGCTGATCATTGCCTGGGCAAGTAGTATTAAGTCTATTCTAAAAGAGCCTACGCTCTCATTAGAAATAAGAAATGCTATTTGAAAGTGGTTTTGGATCCACCTCTGTAACTTGGTGATCTTGTGGTTATGATGGTTAAGAATGTCTTTTACAAGTTTAGGTTAATAAACCAGTTGTAAAGGTTTCCCCTACCCAGTCATGTTCAACTCGGGGTGGTGGTGGTGGTGTCATCTCCATTTCCTATCTGAGGGAGCCAGCATTGTCCAAAGATGCTTCTGTGGTCATCTAGCCAGCATGACTAGATGCTAAGACAGCTTGGCTGACTCAGGAATTCTGGGAGTTGAAGTCCACAGGTTGTAAAAGAGTCAAGTTTGCCCACCCCTGTTATAGACCAAGACACACAGAATGCTGTTATCGTCCAACCAAAGTGGTACCTAATTTTCTACCTGCATTTGTATGATTTCAAGTTGCTTGGTTGGCAGGAGCTGGGGCAAGAACCAGTTGTAAGACTTCCAAAATAAGTTATGGAAAGGTATTTTATAGGGAAACAGGGCCTTCCCACCTGTGACACTACTTGTAGAATAACCACCAATAAAGGTTCAGATTTAGGTTAACTCTCTGACAGCAATCTCTCTCACAGTCACTCATCACAATTATTTCTGATGCTTATTCAAAACCATGTAAAAATTTGAATGAATAATTGTGGATTCTTCTCTCTGGAACAGCAGCAATTTCCACCTCCACCAAAACAAATATTCCTTTTTATATATTCCAGTCAAATACCTATAATCATCCTGGATACATTGAATAACATATTATTTACTTCTTATTTATTTGTGTTTCAGTTATATCCTATTTTTCTTTCAAATGCACAAGTTAATGTACATATAATTTTTTCCTCCAGTTTTTCTCCACAATAATATCCCTTCAGGGTAGATTTCAATGAGAGACAAGGACTGGCCATCACTAGTGAGCCTCCATGATTGAATAAGGGATTGAGCATAGTAGGTTTTTTTAAAAAAATAATCCTAGTTTATAAACTTGGCATGGATTCACTAGGGATGATAGGAAATTTGGCCTGCTTCTTCAAAGGTCTGGACAACATTGCATGCTCACATTGGCTTTTGTCATTGTCAAGTTTCTTTTGGACATGCTTGAAGGGAACTGTATCTGTTGGTAGAATTTTATGTTGAAACTGTAAATTACAATTGTAGATACTCTGAAGAGAGGCTCAATTCACTTAACTGATTATGAATATTTGAAGGAACATGTGCTTGTTTGTTTAGGCCATGGTCTGCTTGTTGTGATCTGAAGGGCATCTGGCATTTTCAATGCCTCAAACCTCCATTCTAGAATTCCCTTTATAAAGAAATTTAGCTAATTACCTGCTTTATGGCCATTAGGTATGATGTAGAATTTTAGATTTGAGTAATGGAGTTCAGTTATGTCAATATTTCAACTGACTCTAGCTACAATTCAGTAGCATTCCCCATCAGCTTAACACAAATCAGTTTCTGAAGCCAAGTTATCACAAAAAGGGAACAGATGCATTACAAACAATGCCTACAGTGTAAATAACTCCAGATGCTTCAAGCAACCCAGCCAAACCATTGAGTTATTCCAAATTCTAACAGTCTGTTGTGATATATATATATATCACAATTCCCAGTATCCAATGACCACTCAAGTAAAGAGCCCAGTGTTTAGACATTTGGCCCGTAATTCAACAAGCTACAAAATGTTTAGTCAAAAACTGCCACAAAAATGAACACCGTAAATTTATATTCAGACCTGTTCCATTGGAAGCCCCCCTAAGTGCAAATTTTGAGAACTGCTGTGACTTTGATCTGTAGTCTTTTACCAAAGAGATTGTTGATATTAGTGCAGGCAGAATACTGTCCTTCATTTTTTAAAACAAATTTTCATTAAAGTTGATGGAAGAGAATTTGCTTTGAAATTATTTTAAAGGAGAAGAGAAATCTGAACAAATGTTTATCATAGAATAAAATGTTCTTGATTATTTAATTGTAAGTTGACTCTTTGTGCAAGAACACTAGCCTCCCTGGCATCCAATGCTAAATGTCATGAAAAAACATATTTTACCACATTTGTATAAAACTACATGTATGTGTATCTTTGAACACCCAAAACCTCAAGAAACCATGAAATTCCTTTATGAATCAAATTAATTAACTGGTAATTAATGTAGGCCTGAGACATTAAAATTTCTAGAGTCCAATATCACTGTACAATGATATTGATCACAGATACTTCATAATGAGAAAAAGTATTTACAGACATTGAATTGAATATTAGAACAAATTAAAAAAATTAAAACAAAAGATTTGGGAGGCTTCTGGTGGAGTTATGCAATAATCTAGTAAAGACCAAGTTTTTATAGACTAGTTCCTTGGAACCTCTCCAGATAAGAAAAGGACAACTGAGGTTTTAAAATGTAAAAGGAAATAAAAATATATATATAAATAAAAAGAGTCATCTGGATTTACAAAGGGGGCTTGTTAAAGCCTTGAAGAACTCTGTGCAAGGAACAAATGAAGACAAATGAAATCCTGTGACAATATATGAATAAACTGAGGATCAATACTGTTAGAAAGAAAAGGAAGGAATACAAAATTGGTTTAGCTGATCAAGATTAAAATAAGATATATTGTGGGGGAAACCAACATCACTACTGATTATTCTCATTCCCAAGCTAGGCACTCTCTCCTCTTTTCAGAAAGACAAAAGAGGAAAACAAGGGGAACTGAGCTGAAGAATAATTGACCATCTAGGACAGCACAAAAACATCAGAATGAAGGTGACTACATTGAAGCTTGTTACAAAAAACCAGTTAACATGCATTAAGATATTCCAATACTTTAATATTAAATATAAGCACCAGCTCACTGCAAGAAATCAACTAATGTACAGCATAACTGCAGTTATGAGTGAAGATGCAAAATCAGCAAATAAGGAAAAGAGCCCAACAGTGCATCATCAAAATGGAAGATCAGATCTGAAAATAACATCAGCATGCAAAGATCAGATGCAAGCAAGCTAGAACAAATACAAGAGAAGAAGCTGAAGAACAAGACAATCAAAGAATACCTGACCAAGAAATATCATCTACAAACAAGAAAAAATAAGGAAACACTGGAAATAATAAAGCAGATAATCACAGCCATAGCCAAGAATATTAGCAGATGGGAAGCTTGAATTGTACACCACAGGCAGACTTTTCAATTTCAGTTGTAATCAGAAAAGTTTTTACCAATCCATCAATGGAGACAATGCAGTGAACCAGCCAATACCTGACAAAGAAGATACAATGGAGTTAATAATAAATTCTACATATAACAAGATTGTATCCTGGATAAGGAGGTGGATGAGGAAACAGCTTAAGTGAAGAACTTGTAATCCAACAGAAATGGTGAATAAAATAGCAAGGGATAAGAACTGGTCAGTATTGGTGAAGATGAACTGCATGGTTTTTGGATGAAATTTCTGACTGGTCAATACTCATTCATTGCCAAGCAGTTTAACAACATACTGCAAAGAGATGAAATTGAAGGTTGATTAACATCTGGCAAAATAAAATGATAATTTTAAAAATCTAACAAAAGTGGCACCAGACCACTACAGACCAGACCTGCTTAGCAACAACTTTCACATTGCTAACCATCATGGTAACCGATGCAGTTCAACAGCATCTAGTTGAAAACATGCTCTTTCCATCTGAGCAGAAAAGAAACTACCAAAGCTGAACAATTCCTAATTGACAAGATGATTGGAAAACTGAGAGAAGGAAGACAAACATGAACATAGCTTGGATTTATTATAAGAAGGCATTCAACTTCCTTCCATATGATTGGATATGAAGTGCCTAGAAATAACAGGAGTCAATAGAAACATCACAAGCTTGGTGCAAAAATCAATGGCACAATGGAAGATACAGTTGCTTGTCAATGTTGACAGACTGGGAGAGGTTAATGTTGAATGACAGGAATATTTCAGGAAGATTCACTATCAGCACTACTCTGTCAACAATACTGAACAAGACAGGTGATGGCTATCAAACATCAAAAACATGTATCAGACAATCACATCTTCTTTATGGATGATCTGAAGCTGTATGGAAAATACCATATGAAATAAAAGCACTACTAAACGTTGTCTGAATAGACAGCTAAGACAGTGCAATAGAGTTTGGACTGGACAAATTTCCCACTTACACCATCCAGTGAAAACTGAAAGAATCAGGATGGAAATAACACTGAGAGTCTGAATGAAGAGGATCACTACAAATACCTGGTATATACCTCAGGCTCTATAGCACCAAGCACACTGAAGTCAAAAAGAAGGATGGTAGTGAATACATCAGAGGAGTGAAGAAGATGTTAAAGTCCAAACTCAGTGATTGAAAGACCAACAAGAGAATTAACACCTGGGCAATTCCAGTAGATATACAGATGGAATAATGATGTAGACTCAGGCAGAACTAGAACAGGGAGGAAGGAAGGATAGGAACACCAGAAAAATAATTACAATGAATCATGCCCTTTACTCAGGTAGTAATGTTGACAGAGTCTACTTAGGAAGGAAAATAGGTGAGTGTGGAATATTACAAGTACACCAGATATTTGAAGAAGGAAAAGGGATATTGAAAGAATATCTGAAGGACATTGAAGAAAATGCACTGAAGCTAGTATACCAGGAAGGCTTAATGAATACCAAAGAGACCAAACTGTCTGATAAGGAAGACCAAAAGAAAGTTAGAAAAGAGACATGTCAAGGCAAAGTATTACATAGTCAGCACACTAAAAAATCTATCAGGTGAAACAGATAAGAAGACCTGGCAATGGCTAAGAGCAGAAAAGCTGAAAAAAGAGAGAGTGGCTAATTCTGGTTGCACAACGCCAAAGTTTAAGAATAAATATACATTTAATAATAAATGTATATAAAGCCATAATTGAGAATACAGCAAAAGATAGAAAATGTTTCTGCAAAAAAAAAACCCTAAAAAAACAGTGGAGCATCTAGTTAGTTTCTGCAAGAAGAGAGTACAGATTAATTACAAACAATGTCGTGGCAAAGTAGCAACAATACTGTATTGGAATATCTATAAGAAATACCATTTGCCTGCAAGCAAGAACTGGTGAGACCACAACATATACAAAGTTATAGAAAATGAAGAAACCAAAGTGCTTTGGGACTTTAGAATTCAAACACATAAGCACCTGCCACCCAGCATCCTAGACCTAACGATTTTTGCTAAAAAAAGACAAAGAAGTATGAATAGTGGACATTGCAATAACTGGAGACAGAATAAAAAGTCCTGTAGAAAATAACTAAATATAAAGGCCTGGATGTCAAACTTTTCAATCTTGTGATGATACTTTTATTATTATTAAAAATCAACATCTGATTATTCCAGGTTTTGGGAAGAACTTGATAGGTGGGCAAAATTCCAAATCTAGTCTCAACATCTGGCTGACTGTGAGACAAACATAAAATATAATAATAATGTCACAAATTCATTTTAAGGTAATTTTTTTTGTAACAAAGCAGTATTTGGAGCAGTATTTGACATAGACCTTTTGCCTAAACACATTTTTATTTTTATTTGTGCAATTGGTTTCTCCATTTTTTCTACAACCCTACTATAAGCCCAAAATGGGACATGATGTATCTACGTATTATCTTAACTTCCTTAATGGTCCTCCAAATCTGGAATGGGATGGATAAGAGGTATTTTATGGTTCATAGAAAGTAAATTTAATTGCAGATGGAACTAAAACAAATTACTTTGATTTTATAGGATTTCAGTGCAAGTAAGAGAGAAGAGTTTATCTATCACATAGAAATTGTCAGTTGTGTCTATAAGGATGATTATTATAGCTTCTCTGTAACTTTTGATGCTCTTTCCTGTCTAAATAAATACTTCTGGGGTTCAGTTATAAAGTGCTGATGCATGCAACTTTTAAATTTTTTCATCTCTTCTCAAATTCACATGAGAGATATATAAAATGCTTTAACAGCATCAAACTTACTAGCTTTCCAAATTTTAGATTGATGAACTGAGAGTACATTTATTTGGAGTCTTGGGACAGGTCCAAGTATGAATCTTTGGACAAATTGACTTTATGGGCTTACCCTGCATGTTCTTTGGTGATAGCAGATGTTCGCTTTACTGATTACCTCAAGCTTGCTCTAATCAGCAGGTCAAATAGAGTGGTTCCTTGCTCTTTTCAGCCAACTTTTTTTGCTCTTCTAATATCTTTAAATCTCTTACAGAATTTGGAGGACTCGTGGAGAATATATCTTACCCCTTTCCTTCTTCCATCCATGTTTTTACGAATATGCTCTGCATTGTTGCTTCCATTAATAGCACTGACAGTGGCGATCAATGGTTTTAAAAGAGATTTGTATGAACCACAAAGAGTCAAATGCTACCTCTATGGAGATAAATGCTCCTTTTGCTCTGCTGCAGCAACTCACAATAACACACCTCCTGGGGAAAGGTTTTACTCTGTACCGAGTTTATAACTTAGAGAGAGCATGACTTTAGCACTTTTCCAGGAGGAAGCACAGCCAGCCTTCATTTTACAGCAGAAACTCAATGGTGCAAACACTTTGTGAAGGGAAACTATTGGTTACCTGCTGAATGTTGCAATTTGGTCAATTCTCCTTTGCCTGTTCCCTCTATTTATTTTTATCCCATATTTCTGCCTGCTAAGATCCCAAAAGCTATACCTGACATCTGGGCTTTTTGCCAGTTCCCTCCAGTTTCTTGTCAAGTGAATACTTTTCAGATTCTTTCAGGGAAAGATTGAGGTCGCTATCCTGCTACAGGTATGGATACAGACTCATAGGGCTTATAAAACAGCTTGAGAAGAAGCATTTAGAGCAAAGAAGTTGTCATAAGCTAAGTGGAATAAGAGTGGAGTAAAAGAGTAATGATAGAAAAGGCCAGACAGGAATGAAAAGAACTCTAAATACTGTGAGGTGTAACCCTAACCCCATATGCTCCAAAAATCAGGAAATATGATCTTATTTGATTAAATTTTATTAGTCACCTAGAATGACCTACAATCAAATAGATGGGAATATCAGTTATAAAAACAAGTAATAATTATGTGGGTGCTTGAATGTGTGAATGGTTATTTAAAGTTAAAATTTATCTCATACCAATGTTATCAACTTCTATGGAAATCAGGTCTGCAAAATTTCAGGAAAAATTAAGTGCTTTATTTTTTATTAGTTTATTGATTTATTGTTTCTTGGATTTATATTATTTCAGGAAAATTCATTCCTCAAGAAAACAGTGATATACCATACTTCAGATGAATAAACTGACCTTTATGCACAAGACCAATAATTTCAAACTGGTATTGACCCAAAAGCATATAATATTTGTTCTAAGCAGCTGATATGCAAACAACATACAGCACACATTTGGTTCTCCCTAAAAATCCACAACATTTCCAAAAAATTAATCCAATCCGAGAATGGGAATAATCTATTTCCTCCTTACTTTTTCCCAATTTGTGTGGGCAAGCTATCTCTATTTACATCTATATCTGCATCCATTTATCTTTGGACAAGACAGCTCTTTTTATTACAGATAATGAATTACAGTTTTAAATAAAGTATGTTTTATTCAACAAGCATTCAAGCTACAAAGATGAAATGGAACGAGACTGGAAACTGCCAAACAATGGCGGAAAAAGTAAAACATCAAATCCAGCATTTTCCAAGCAAGCACGTAATTTTCTGCTCTGCTATATCCCACAACCAAAAATAAAAGTATTTTGTTTGGGAACAATCTTGTTCCAAAAAAGAAAGCTAATGTAAATCAATCAATCAATTCTATACCATTTCCTTTCCACACATTTTTACTATATGGAGAGCTTGAAAATAAATCCATCTAATTTTAGAGAATAGCACTTCATTAAAACCATTCTC
>JANHZT010000900.1:23324-36362 GCA_032468215.1 Stegonotus admiraltiensis
CTCTTACAGAATTGGGATAACAACACCAAGGTCCACACAATTTTATTTTTTATTTTGGTCTTGAAATTCGGCCATATATATATATATATTCATAGATTTTCACAGGTACAGGTATGCAAGTCTTGGCGTATTCAGGTCTTTTCCCGTGTAAGATTGAGCGTATCTTGGCAACGTTTCGACGAGCTCCCACTCGTCATCTTCAGGCTGGTTCTTTTGGCTTCGTGCTTGCTCGCACAGGCTGAGCCAAAGGCACCAGCCTGAAGATAACGAGTGGGACCTCTTCGAAACGTTGCCAAGATGCCCTCAATCTTACACGGGAAAAGACCCGAATATGCCAAGACTTGCATATGTGTGTGTGTGTCCCTCCTCTCGTAACTCCCTGGCCGGCTGTGACTGAACCGGGAGCGTTCGCATGCGCAGGGAGACTCCAGCCTGAAGTGGTGTAAATGTGGCGTGAAGGCAGGTACAAGGCAGCTTCGCTCCTGCACTCTCCGGCAATCCTCTTCCCCCTCCTCTCAGGATGCCCAGGACAGCTGTGGCTGAGCCGGGAGCTGCACACGCGCTGGGAGACCCTCCTGAAACGAGCACCAAAGCTCAGGAAAGGGGTGCGCTGGGTGGGCAGCGGCTCGTTTAAGGAGGGTCTCTCCACACATGCACACACTTCTGACTCAGCCACAGCCAGCCAGGAGGTTAAGAGAGAAAGTGGGAGTGCAGGAACGAAGCTGCCCTGTACCTGCTTCCACGCCACATTTGCATGTAAGGCAGCCTTCACTTCCTGCTGCTTCGGGCTCGAGTCCAAAAAAGAAATGAGGGGCGGGGCGAACCAGTGATCGGACAGGGAGCTGCGGCAGAGGGCCCAAAGAGCTGCTTGTGGCTCCAGAGCAGCAGGTTGCTGACCCCTGCACGAGTTGCAATGAGATTGTGCTTAATGTGTGGTTCTTCCCTAATTGCTATTGAAGAATTTGTATAATTGTGCATAGACTTTTGCCTTCATTAAAAAACAGTTCAGTATAACATTTCTCCCACTCAGAATGGGGACAAATGGCTTCTCGTTGCCTTGTTTCCAAAATACTCCAATTTGGGTTTTTGGTTTTTTTTTAATTTTAGCGCCCCTGTCCCGTGGCAGAGACAGCTATGGGGGGCCTCCACGAAGAGACCCCTTGCCATCACGAAGAGATGTCTACTTATCCCCCAGAGATGATGGCTACAGTACTAAAGACAGGTAAAATAATGCTTGTTAATACGTTGAAGCAGGTGTTCTCGGACTTTGTGCTATTTTGCTTGTCAGTAATCAAAAAGTAACTTAATTTTTCATTTCTGTAGCTATTCAAGCCGAGATTATCCAAGTTCCAGAGATACCAGAGATTATGCCCCCCCACCAAGGGATTATGCCTATCGTGATTACGGACATTCCAGTTCTCGTGATGAGTATCCCTCAAGAGGTTACAGGTACCTAGAGTTCCGTTGTATGTGTTGGTCTCTTATGTTCTATAGAGACTATATATATTCTATAGCGTTAATATTTATTTAGAAACATTGTTGGCTCTCTGTAAGGATCTCTAGAAAAGCCCAAAATAAATCAATTCCTTCAGTCATCTCATCTGTAACAAGGAGGGACTGGGGTTGGTTATCAGTAGTCTTCTGCCTGTGACTGTTTGTCTTTTCGAAGTTAAAATAGCCCTGAACAAATGGTGGTTACGGAGAGGCCTTGGAACTCCAGCCTCACAGGATTGTGGTCTTTGGCCTCCCCTAACAACCATGGGATTTGATTAATAAAGGCAGTCAACATAACCAAATCATTGATGGCACGGATTGCCAACACTAGGTGAGGGGCGTCACACTTCAGGATGGTAATTCCAATCAAATTGTCATTGCAAATCTGGAAATACCTATACTTGGTGATCAGTACGCTTTTTGAATTAAATATTGATGGCAGGCTTGGCTTTGATAGCCTTTTAAAGACCTCAGACTGCAGACCATACATAACTTAGTGTGTGCATATGTACACCCTGGTGGTAAATTGGTTAAACTGCAGTATTGCAGGCAAACTGCCTAGAGTTTGATCCTGGCGGGGCTCAAGGTTGTCTCAGCCTTACCATCCTTCCGATGTCGGTAAAACGAGGACCCGGATTGTTGGGGGAAGATGCAAATAGTGCCCAGAGAGTGTTAGAAAGTACTATGTAACACAGTATATAAGCATACCTCATGCTTCGTAGAGGAGAGATGGAGAAAATGTTACACCATTTAGAAATTCAGAGAGAAGCAAATCAATGGAAGCGAGAATAAACAAAACTCTTATCACTGGACGTTTGGTACTAACCCCTAGTAGTTATTCCTCCTACAGCGATCGGGATGGCTACGGAGGGCGTGACCGGGATTACTCGGACCATCCCAGTGGAGGCTCTTACAGAGATTCCTATGAGAGTTACGGTAAGTGCTGACTTTGAGGGCTTCTAAGGAATGTCTTAGGCTTCTTCCTTGACTTGCTAGAGGGTTGCTCCTGGGGGGTGGGATTAACATGATGGGTTTTTCTGCTGCAATGGAAGAAAAAAAATGTAAAAAAATGTTTTTATTTTAACGAAACGATTGAATTGCAGTTCCCTTAACCTATCGAAGCAAAGTTCAACAATTCTGAATTGCATCTCTCTCACTGGAAAAACAATGGCTGAGTTTCTTCTATAAAAATAGCAAGCAGTTCTGGAATAATCCCAAAAAAAAAAGAGCTACTTTGTGAAAAACCAGCATCTTCAAACAGCCTGTTTATTTCCTTCTCTGCCCGATCCTTCCCCCCACCAAATATAATGTGAGATTATATTTAAACTACTCCTCAGTTTAAAAATCCAAAAAAAAAAAAAGTCAGAGAAGCCATTGATGCATTTCTTTTAAAAACTCAGATGTAAAATTGTGGTGATATGATTTATAGTGTTGCCCTATTACCTGACCATTGAACCTGCAGGTAACTCACGTAGCGCTCCCCCTGCACGCGGGCCCCCTCCATCATATGGTGGAAGCAGTCGCTATGATGATTACGGAAGCACCCGTGATGGGTATGGTGGAAGTCGAGAGAGTTACTCAAGCAGCAGAAGCGAGGTCTACTCAAGTGGCCGAGACCATGTGGGCAGACAAGACAGAGGCCTTCCCCCTTCTATGGAACGGGGCTACCCTCCGCCACGCGATTCTTACAGCAGCTCGAGCCGCGGAGCACCCCGAGGTGGCGGCCGGGGAGGGAGCCGCTCGGACAGAGGTGGAGGCAGAAGCCGATACTAAAAAACCTTTGAAACTCATGGACCAAATCAAGTTTTTTCCTCCTCCTCCTCCTCCTCCCCCCAACACAAGGAATGTGGAAGTTTTATCTCGTTCCCACCCAGAGGACTACCAAAACGATGTTTTTAACTTTTTTTTTAATTGTTGCTTGTTAAGTTCCCCTTCATTACTGATGTTTTTTGTGAGGAAAGAGTAAAAAACATGTTTAATTTCATTTCAAAATTGTTAATAATTTCTCTCAAAAAGCAGATGTTAATGTATGCCGTTTTGAGCCTATGTACTAGTGTTGTAACCTTTTCAAAGTAAACGTTAACCCTGAAATGCCACACTTTTCACTTCATCAATGCAACAGCCAGCCTAAGGCGGCACCCCATGCATCTAAAATGGCCGTGGATCGCTCTGCGCATGCAAGCATGCCTTCTCTCGAGGCAAGACCTATGATTTGTTGGAAGGGGGGGGTGGGGATGGATGCCAACCCTAAACTATTAACTGTCCTCTGAAATGCAAAGATGCTCCCAAATAATGACCAGTCTCCGGTCCTGTGTATAAAATTCAGGATACCATTCAGCCTTTTAAGTCAAAACCACCAATGGATAAAGCTGAATGTACACGGTGCCATTCTACGCATTTCCTTAGGCAATTTGCAAGAACCTCGCCCCCCCTCAGTAATATATTAAACCTGTAGCAAGCAAGCTGCAGAGTTCTGTAAATTTAAAAAAAAAAAAGAGGTTTGGCCCATTCCATCCAAGAAGCTGCAGAACGTACTTGCTCTTACTGTTTCAAATTTTTGCAATCCTGTAGTGTCTCATTTTTAAAGGAACATCTTTGACTCCAAAGGCAAAATGGAGAAAAGTAAGATAAGCAAAGAAGTCTTTCTCACCAACCTCTGAAAAGCTCATGGCTTCAATTAAACAAGTGAAAACTTTCAGCAGCCCACAACAGCTTTAAAGCATCAAATGCCCGTGAAACAGCAAAAGATGGTAAGCAAAGCAAAAACTAGTTTTTCGGTCTAAGTCAAAACGTGAAACCAAAGCTATCGTCCTTTTTAGTACAGTAGGACATTCTGTGCATCATGGCAATGGAAGTTTTTCTAGCTTTTAAAGAAAGCGCCAAATGGAAAAAAAAATACCTGTGCTGGAAAGCCTTAGGCGAAGCCTTCTTAAATTCTTCATAACCTTGTCTTGGATGAAAATATGTATGGCACAAAGCTTTTGAAAATGATGCTAAGAAAGCAACTTGTAAACAAAACGTCCCCATAAAAGGGTTGGGACGGACTGTTGCTTTTTTGGCCAGTATGTTTCGATGAAGATATTTATTTAAAAAAAAAAAGCAAGCTACTTGTATTTTTTTTAATTAAGAAATGTAAAACCGTAATACAATCAGAACTTGGCTTAAATTGCCAAAATCTGTGTTAACAGCTTGGGAAATGTCAAGCAAGCCATGATTACGAACTTGATGTTTAGTTGGATGCCTGACTTCTTTTCTTTATACTGTAGTCTTGTTTGGGAGTTTTGGTACCTGGGCCGAGTTGTCATGACCCAGGTGCGGCCAGGAAGTTCAAAAGATGCTGTTGAAATGTAGTAAGGCCTGAAGATCTCCAGCTAAAGTGCCTCCTCTAAACCTTCCAAACACATTTGCCAGTCAAATGGACTTACCATGAGAAAAAGCACCATTGGAAAGAAAAATCAGAATCCATAAAGCCATGCGACTTTTTCACTAAGCCATTCCAGTTCATTCCAGTCCAATGAACCTTCCACCTCTCAAATGTGTAAAATGTTAGATCGTGACAGACTAAATCGGCAAGCCCAGGTTGTTGGTTTTTTGGGTTTGTTTTTTTTTTCTCCCTGTTTCTGGGGGGGTGGTTGTGGGTTTGGGCGGTTGGGCCCACCGGAATCTTTACACCGTCTGTAATTGTTGCAGGCTGAATGCTCCTTCCCTGTAAGAGGAGACCCGGATAGCATTGCACGTGTTGGAATGAACATCACGTTGGTGAGCTGCATCGGAGCAGCAGGTAAGCTTTGGAGGTAAGGGAGGCCTTAAAATGGCTTGTTTCAGATAACTTGCAATTTTTTTTAAAAAAAAAAGCTTGAAGTAGGACAAATTCATCATTGCTGGTTTGTAGAATTAGCCCAACGTTTAGTGCTACAGATCAGTTTGAACAGGCTGATAACATGCCCCGTTCCATGAAAAGGTTGCTTTTGCAAGCGAAAGGGAACAAATATATTGATTATTAAAGTCAAAAATAAATACTGTATCCAATATGGTTAGTGCTGATGTGTGCTCTGTTAAAAACTTCTAAAGAGGGGGTTACATATGAAACAGGATAAAGAATATTCAGTAGAAACCTTCCAGAATAACACTTGGAACTACCTTGTTTCCCTCAAAAAAGGCATCCCCTGATAATAAGCCCAACCAGGCTTTTGAGCGTGTGGCAAAAAGGCCAAGCGCTTATTTCAGGGTTCAGAAAAAATATAAGACGGTCTTATTTTTGGGAAAACATGGTATCTTGTTTTTCCCCAGTGGACATTATGGCGCACCTAGGTTTTGTGTAGCTAGTTTCTTAAATCACTTCCTTTTTTTAAAAAAATGGAGATATAAACAGTTAAACAACTGGAGAGCTAATGTGCTTGTGGGCTAATATCTCCATTGACCTTAACAAGGGTAAGCAGGCAGCTCTTAAGCTTTTGCTAAAAGCTGTTTATCATTGAGGCCCAGCATTTCATAAGAGATGATCTGTCGCTCAAGAAAGTGTTACAAGGGAGGAGTCGTGGTCATTTACGGCAGCTTGTCAGAAACCACAAGCAGCCAGGTATGTTTTGAGTGCAGCAGAGTAAAGATCCTGAAATGGTTCTTTTCATGCTATGGATTAATGTTCATATCTTTTGACAGCCTTTTTGTTCTGACGGTCTCCTAATGTTTATATTCTAGGTGCAGAATTGTGTGGAGGCCTCCAAAGAAAGAAGCAGACTCAAAATATGGATATAAAGTTTAAAGAAGGCAATTTGCAGGAAAGTCATTTCCTAAATGCCATTGTCTGTTGTGACTACAGACAAGGGTTGTATGTGAGATAAAGAGTCTTGAATGTCAGATGGAAATTTTTTCTGTCTTACAAATGCGATTGAAATCCTGGCAGGCAGACATCCAGCAAAATCCATGGCTTGTGATTTAAGGGGGAGTCGGGAGATAGAATGGGGAAACCTTCAGGTAGACAAGGTGAAGTGTGTGTCTTCCTTAAAGAACTGACGAGATTAGACTGCAGTGCAGGAGGCAGATTTTCAAAACGTGGCCAATTGCAATACTGAACTTTTCCCCAAGAACTATTAATTAAGCCCTCATGTTCAGCATGATGTTTAGCCATGAGTTGAACAATTTTTGGTTTCACAAGAATGCCACACCCATCTATAAATGGTTTGGGGAAATCGCATATGAACGAGACCGCATGCAGTCCATAAAGTTACCAATTCTCTTTTCATGAAAAGTGATCGTGAAAAGGAGCTAGTGCCATAAATTTTAAGAAACAGGTAATGTTTTGGTGAAATGAAAACTGGCGCATCGTGGAAGACACTCAACAGCTGAAGCTTGGGATCCTTATATTCACTAAACTGTCAATAAAGAGTTAATTTCCTCCTGAGCTCTTCATTACTGTGTGTGGACCATTAAGTGGTCTGTGATAACAGTACTGGCTTCCAGAACAAAGTGTTGCGCAGGAGTGGCCAAAACCTACTCGAACATTTATCGGATTCAATATTACTGATTAGATAACCAACTTTACTGGCAGGCTTTTTAAGTTACGGGTAGTTTTGAACACATCACAAAGTTTGAAAGAGTTTCCAAAAAGGATATAACTAAGCTTTTCTACTGAGGGAGATAGAACTGCACTGTAGACACTGCTGCCTTTTGCTTTTAAACAAGGTGGCTCACAAGGTAGACAGGAACAGTCCGCCCCAACAACATGCCTGCCAGTACTTTTGGGTAGGTGCTATAATCCAGTTAAAACAGATTGGAGATATGGGCAAAAACCAGGCAGAGAAAGATACTGTGGCATTAACTGTCCAATTGTGGAGTAATCAAAATTCACAAGGGATGCGTGGTGGGGGGCAGAGGAACTGCTGGGAAATGGTCCAGGAAAAGGTGGTAGAACTCTTATGATTGTGACCTGTTTATTGAGTAGTTTTGTTGCCTTAGGGTAGTGTTGGTCCTAGGGCTTCTCCAGGATTAAAAACACTGCATTTTGGGGGCAGACCCCACCCAATTACTGCTTTGGTGAACTTGTGTCTGATCACAATCCTTTGCTTTAAATAATGCAAATTCAACAATGATTCCACATGCACAGAAGAAAAATCTGCAAACGAGTATCTTTTTAGGGGAAAGCCATTGTTCCATTTTAAAAGAAGAACTTGCACCAAAAATGAAAAAGTTAAGCGTAGCGTTTGGAGTGCAAAACAGAATTGTCAGTAGAGGGAGACCTAAGCCAATGGGAAGGGATGTGTAAGGCTCAAGCGCTAGTGGAATCTTCCTTCTCTGGGCCACAAATATGTGGGTAAAAGGGACGTTTCTTGCTCAGCCAGTTGGCCGGCATGCCCAGAAAGGGGGGGCAAAGTGCAATCATTCTTGGTGAAATAGCTAAGGGTCTGCTTACATCGTACATTATCTGCTGGGGGATCCACCATCCTGGACACCTGGCTTTTAACTTCAAAACATTTTATGCCACCCTTCGAATTACAGTATTGCACAGAGGGAAACGTATTCAAAGTGCTTTTTTTTAAAAGCCCTAACAATTTTGAAAGTGAAATTTGTACAGTTTCAAACCCTACCCAGTTTTCAGTTCTTGGCATGCTCTGCAGCATCTGGTGAAGCTCATGAGCTCAGAGGAGGGGTGCAGCCTGGCACAAAACCGCAAACCAGAAATAGACAAACCTGAAGCTTCGGTACAGCTGCCTCTTGAGTGGCTCAAGTGGCAGTTTCAAGATGGGAAGGAGGGCGAGTAATAAAGGGGCTTCCTTTTTTTTTGTGCAAAAGGCAGCCATCCACCAACACAACTCCAAAGCCCTGCAGTTTTTTTTATTGGCGGGGGGGCTGCAAACCACAGCCCTCCAAAAGAAAGAAATTTGAGTACAACTCCCAGAAACCAAGAGTTAGCCCACTTTTTTGGCTTTTGTGGCTCAAAAATTACAAGATGCTACTTTTTGGATGAAAAAGTCCAGCTGTATCTCTGAACTCTTCTGTTCCCTTTTTTTTTAATTATGTGCTTGTGATTGTTTTACATACAAAGTCAATGTGGAAGGGCTTTTCATAACACTGAAAGAGTGTTCATATCTTACACGTAAAGATGTAAACCTTTTAAAATACCTTGATTTTAAACCTTGATTTGATTTACTTGGGCATTGTGTGGATTGATGCCTTAACACACAGGTCTTCAAACTTGGCAGCTCTAAGACTAGTGGACTTCAATTCCTAGTTAAGTCCACAAGTCTCAAAGCTGCCAAGTTTGGGGACCCCTGCCTTAACAGATTCTTGACTGAATCTTAATTGGTCCTGGCCTGTGTGTATTGTCACAGATTGTACACAGTCTGAAGTTGAATGATGGCAACTAAAATAGTGGATAATTCCCTTCCCCCCTCCCCATTAAAAAGTAAATTACTTCTTTAAAATGCATCTTTCAGAGAGGTCTGATGTTTACAGCTCAGTAAAAGTCTTTTAATACATTTAAAACCTTCCCTGCAAGTAGAAAAAATAACAAGATTTAAACGAAGCCGCAAGACTTTATCCCCTGACAGATCCTTAATTTTCCTCATACAGGGAATTTTTTTTACCTTCCAGTTTTCTCACACGTCCTTATCCGCTCACCACCCATCAGAGAATTAGGAGAAATTTTACTATTTATGGCAAACTTTGCAGGCAGTGTTTTCTCACGCCTGGCAACTTTAGGAATTCTGGGAGCTGAAGTCTACCCATCTTCAAGCAGGCTCGCTGGGGGAATTCTGGGAGTCGAAGTCCAAGGTTAAATTTAATTGCTTACTTTTGCAACGGTGGTGGTGGTAGTGGGAAGTTCTGTTTTGTTTTTCCGCAGAAGTAATTGCATAAGGCGATGGATGCGAATGCAACAAACTTGTTCCTCCAGTCCAAGCCACTTCAAGATGCTGCTTTCTTGCTCGGTGGTTCTTTTTTTTTTTAAGTATTCAACAAAAAAAAGTCCTCCTATAGGTGGAAGGTAATAGGGGAACCTCTTTAACTGTTCACCCACCACAGAAGAAGCAGGAAGATGCAGCCACGGATGTGGGTTGGGCTTTACCGTTGCACAAAAGAAGCTTAAGAACAGAACAGGCTCCCGTCATGAATCCAGAGGAGCAAACGGTGACTTGGTTGATTTCTCTGGGGGCTTTGAATTCCCCCAAAATGATGGTTGAGGACCCCGTGCAATTCCTCAAGACCTCTCTGAAAGACGGAGTCGTCCTTTGCAAACTCCTCCTCCGACTTCTACCCGGCTCTATCGAAAAGGTATGACAGTCCGTGGCTTCATTTGCTTGCTTTTAGAAAGAAGGGTAGATGAGAGAGAGGACTTTTTTGGAGACCAGCTAGAGTTGCTCTTCAATCATTTTGCTCTTCGGTACCGAGGGGTAAGTTTTAATTGCATGTAGTCATGGAGTGGGGGGAAATATCCTGCTTCCCAACGCTGTAGGGACAGATCCCATATCACTGGGGAATCGTAAGAAGCCTTGAAGATCTTGGACCGATGCAAAGAAACCAAAAATACTCTGCAATCCAGTAGAAATCTGTTAGCTGCCAGAGTGGAAGAACTGCCCGGTTTCTGGAATATAACAAAGACAAAATCGAAGAGGTTTCCAATTTATAACGAGATACAAAAGTCCTTCTTAGAGGGGGAAGAAGAGAGAAAATGCCAAAACACCATTAATTTTCTTGAAAGCGTTGGCTCAAGGACAGCTCTTGATTCAAGGCAGAACTCACCAGCTCCAACGGGACCCTAAAAATTATTTCAGTAATATATATTCCCCTCCTTCCACTCCTGTATCCAGACTATTGATTTCAAGGGAGGGATGACTTAAGGAGAGGATATTAACATGGATTTAGAAACCCATGCGTAGAAAATGAGAAGTGGAAAAACTCTGAACCTTTGGACCCACTGAGAAGCATCTGGAACGTGCAAGAGGCAAATGGGAAACAACAAAAAGAAAGAAAGAGGAAGAAATAAACCATGTTTGTCTCTTCGCGTTGCCTTGGAAGTCCCTCCCTTTCTCTCCAAAAAGGAAGCGTTTCTTGGGGTACCTGCGTGGACCGCCTCCCTCTCTGATTTGTCCTACAGAAGGCTTTAGAGTAGGGATCTCCAGACTTGGCCACTTTTTAAGACTTGTGGACTTCAGCTCCCAGAATTCCTTGTGCTGGCTGAGGAATTCTGGGAGTTGAAGTCCACAAGTCTTTTTTTAAAAAAAGCTGTCACAATTTAAGGTCCCTGATTTAGAAGACTCCTTCAACCATCTAGATTTCCTCCCCTACCACTCCGAAAGAGCCAATTCTGAAGGAGGAGGAGGAGGAGGAGGAGGAGGAGGAGAAGAGGAAGAGGAAGAGGAAGAGGAAGAGGAAGAGGAAGAGGAAGACACAGTACTGTAGTGTTATTAGCCTGGGTTTAAAAACAAAACAGATTATTCCAACATTTGACCGCCTGGAGCTTCAAATTCACTGCTGTGTTTTCAGCCACATCCTGCCCACATGACTGTTGACCTCAGCTACTACTTCATTAGCTGTGGAAGATCTGCTGATGTTGCTTCTTACGGGGCAGAGAAGAGCAAGATCTACGGGCAGGAAGTGCACGATGGTGAGGGCCGTGCACCCCTGGCCTGGAATTTGAGGAATCTCGAGACAGCTGTTTGCAGAATTGATGTGAAAAGTTTGGGCATCCTTTGGGGGCAACTTCAGGGCTATTTTATTTTTCCTCCCAAAAAGATTTTAAAAAAAAACATAATGGAACCTCACAGCACACAGAGTGATTCTATTTCGATTCCAGTTTTACTTGCGCAGCTCAATCCATTCAATCTTCCTTGTGGTCATTAGAACCAGCGTAAGAAAGGTGGGATATAAACCATCATTTTAAAAGCTATTTTTTTACAAGAAAGTATGAAATGCACAGAAGGACAGTCCCTGTCTCCTTCGGTCTCCTCATCCCTGCACTTCGCAAGTCCTTTCTTACGTTGAGCTCTGCTCAAAAACCAGGAATCCAACGTCCCTGGTTCTATGACCGTTCTGAAGTGCTCTAGGGCTCCTGAAGGACAGAGTCATTATCTGACTTCCGACAAGCCATCTTCCTTTGGATCTGCTGAACCAGAATCGTTGAAAGTAAAATCTCCTTTTTATTTTTAGCAGAAAAGCTCGGTGTTAGAGGGGGCCGTTCATTTGCAAAACGCTGACTCAGGCCTGCTGCAAATCGATCCCTCTTCTTCATGTTTGCTGCCCTGAAGCTGTTGTGTTTGGATCCCAGTCTTAGCATGTGAATCTATATCTAGAAATTATGGGTTAGCCAGCCATCCTGGGAAGTCCGCTGTGACTTGTAAACAATGACTGAGTTTTTAGGCATCAATCTGCTAGCAAAAAGGGGGATTTTAAAACACGCAGTGATGCAACTGGATGTGAGAAACTCCTCTGCCCGGATGATTGACAGTGATGTCAGCTGAGCTCCCCATGAATCTAAACCCCAGCATAGAGATAGTGGAGGGCTGTGTGAGAATTGGAGTTTTAACATCTCTGCAGTTTGGACAGATCAGTATGCAAGCTAGGCAAATGCAGAGGCTTAATGCAAATCTATTTATTTCTGAAACCGTCTTAACTCATCTTATGGCCGTCTTTTGAAAAACATCCTTCTAAACCAGGGGTCACCAACATTTCGGACCTCAGGGACCACTAAATTCATAATTTTAAATTCCACGGACCACTAATATGATCTGCCTAATGATCGGCTGGGTGGGCATGGCTAGGTGGGCATGTGACTGGGTGGGCGTGGCCAACTTGATGTCACTCACATTGAGGGGCACCTCACCAGTCTCTACTCGCCCCTCTCCTCCCAGCCACTCCTCGCCTGCCCGCCCGGGCTCCTAAGGGCCCCAAGAGGAAGCAGTTGTTGGAGCTAAGCAGCCACCACTGGAAAGAGTTGGCAAAACAGCTCAGTTCAAATTGGATCTGACTGAGAAGGAGGCTCAGCAAAAGCACCTCACTGAGGACTACGAGCATAGGCTTTCCAAGCAGAGGGAAGACCTGCGGGAGTGCAAGGCCAGGGACTGGCGCCTGGAGGCTCAGCGGGCTGAGATGGTCAGTCAGTTCCAGGCCATGATGCAGTCCCACTGGAATGAGGCCCTCCGGCTCTTCACCACCAGCGGTGCTTTCCTCCAGTCTTTGTCCAAAGCCCCCCACCAGGAGGCTGAAGCAGACCCCGAGTTGGAATTTCTGCCCCCCACTCGGACCCGCACAAAAAGACCCCAAAGGTGGAGACTCTCTGCAGCAACACAAGTGTTCATTGAATGTATCCGGCCCGGGGGCTGTAGTTTGAGGACCCCTGATTTAGTGAAAATAATTTTTCTGCGGACCACCAAAATTTTCTCACGGACCACCAGTTGGTGACTGCTGTTCTAAACCATGACTGTTATGGCCAGAGGCAAGTCCATCGTCGGTGCTCAGTTTGTAAAGCAGGAAATCCTTAGAGCAACAACAAAACGAAAGAATTGGACACCACCTCCCCATAAACGAAACAGCCTTCACTCAACCTCAATT
>JANHZT010000900.1:56217-66701 GCA_032468215.1 Stegonotus admiraltiensis
TATAAACGAACAAAGGACATGAATCACAAGGAACTTTTTACGCACGCCAGAAGAACATCTTCGGAGCGTGATCTTTCGAACCTCCCCCCGGATGTGGGGAGTGCGAATACATCTTCAATGATCTGCTACTTTAAAAAAAAAAAATCAGTATCAGGAAAACCAGCTATTCCAAGCCCATGCTGGTGAAACCACGGCAGGCAAAAATCCGTATCGTATGGGGGGAGTATGAGGAGGCTGGGAGGAGGCTGGCATTAGAGCAAAAAACACCGAAAAGCGTTCAAACCTGGGGGGTCTATGGTGTCGTTTGGGGGAAACTGGGGAGTTTCTACACCTACTTCGCACGTTGGATGGGCTCCGAACGCTGACAAGCAAATGTGGAATTTAAGACAGCTGGTCAGTTCAGCAGGATTCTTGGCAACTTATGACACATACGCAGCTTCAGTCGCAGCCAGACATGAATATATATGAATATATATATATATATATATACACACACACACACACACACACACATACACACACACACAAACTAAATACTGCTTTTAAATGCAATACCTCAAAAGCACGTTGGTGATATTCCTAACAAGGAAACGTGCGCGCATATACATATATATATTTATATTTATTTATATTCATTGATTGGAGTGGAGCTTGCAACTTTGCATCGGGGGAGGGGAAGGGAGGTCTCGAGGGGAGCCCGCAATCATGCACTCGGACCAGCGGCGAGTGAGGGGCCTTAAGTCTCTGCTTCTTCGTCGTCGTCGCTGCCCGCCACGCTGCTGTCTGTGGATGCCGCAACATCTTCGCCGGCTCCTTTGTGGCGATCTCCGGCTCCCTCGGCGGCTTCGGCGGCCCCGTTATCTTGAGCTGGCGGGTCTCTCTTGGCCGCTTGAGGGCCGCTTTCGGGAGAATTGGCAACCGGTGGCTTTTTAGGCAGTTCTTGGTTGGGATCCCCTAAAAATTCTTGCCACCCTTTCAGCCTCTCTTCTCTTTCCCGGGAAGTTTCTTCAACCTGGGGCGAGACACAATTGCCAATATTTGAGGAGGAGGAGAAAGAGGGGAAGGGAAGGCATGTTCAAAGACATTTCAAGATCTTAGGTGTCGATTTTAAAATGTGATTTGGGGAAACCACTGGGTCACAAGAATCCGACTTCCACAGCGTGTCATTAAACGGTTTTGTTCTAGGGATCAGAAATCCCTTTTAAAAAGTATTTCAGAAGCCAAGTGCAAAGCATGGAGAAGCTCCCTTAAATAGCTAAGTTATTTGTGTTTACGGGTCCGCCAAGACTCCCAGGGGCTATTTGGACAACGTCCCTGCAATCGTCCTGGCAAGATTTCAGAACTGGTTGGCCATTAACCCCTTCTTCCTAGGGCTGAGAGTAAAGGTAAAGGTTCCCCTCGCACATGTGTGCTAGTCGTTCCCAACTCTAGGGGGCAGCGCTCATCTGTTTCAAAGCTGAAGAGCCAGTTCTGTCCGAAGACGCCTCTGTAGTCATGTGGCCGGCATGACAACGCCAAAGGTGCACGGAAAACTGTTACTTTCCCACCAAAGGTGGTCCCTATTTTTCTACTTGCATTTTTTACCTGCTTTCAAACTGCTAGGTTGGCAGAAGCTGGGACAAGGAACGGGAGCTCACCCCATTACACGGCACTGGGGATTCGAACCACTGAACCGCTGACCTATCGATCAACAAGCTCAGCATCTTAGCCACCGAGCCACCGTGTCCCTTTTGAGAGGGAAGGACCGGCCCTAATTTGCCCAGCTAGCTCCATCCCTAAGGCAGGATTAGAACTCAGCCCCCCAATTTCAATCCTGCAGTCTTAACTGACTCCCTTCACTACTCATACTTTTTAAAAAAACAGAAAACCCACAACCTTCGTTAAACCAAATATACCTGATAATCAGTTGTACCGTCCCACGTTTCCACAGAGAGCTGCCGTCCACCAAACCATCGTCCGTTCAGCGCCTGTTTGCAAACGTCAGCCTCTTCGGATTCCTTGAAGGATACGGATGCTACCCCATCCGGATGCCTCTACAGAAACAGGAAGTGGAAAGCCATCAAATTAGATTTAGACACCAGCCATATTTAAGAAAAGGCCCTACTTCTGAATCACAAGTACAGTCCCCTAAAGGTAAAGGTTCCCCTCGCGCATAGGTGCTAGTCGTTCCTGACTCTAGGGGGCGATGCTCATCTCTGTTTCAAAGCCGAAGAGCCAGCGCTGTCCGAAGACGTCTCCGTGGTCATGTGGCCGGCATGACTCAAGGCCAAAGGCGTACGGAACGCTGTTCCCTTCCCACCAAAGGTGGTCCCTGTTTTTCTACTTGCATATTTTAAGTGCTTTCGAACTGCTAGGTTGGCAGGAGCTGGGACAAGGAACAGGAGCTCACTCCGTTACGCGGCACTAGGGATTCGAACCGCTGAACTGTCAACTTTTCGATCGACAAGCTCAGCATCTTAGCCACTGAGATGTGGCTAAGCCACTGAGCCACCGCATCCCCTAGGGATTTACAAAATATGATAAAATGACCTGTGTTCTAAACTGCCACTTTTAGGGGAAAAAAGACATTGAAATCATTTTAAGTTGCTTTGGATATCACCTTTTCCCGATTATTCTCCTAACGCCTCTCTGTAATGATAAGAATACCTGGTTTTTCCAGAAGTCTAGTAATCTTTCCATGTTATCATCTGATTATAACCTTTCAACTGTCAAATGCAGCATGTTTTAAAAACTTCTGATTTCAAGTTTAAAAATTGCTGTCCCAAATCTCACAATACGGACGTAACGTTTTCTGAAAGTTCAGGTGTATTCCAGTGGCACACTGAATAATGAACTTTTGATAAAAGTAAGTTGGTTCTTTGTCAAACAAACAAGACGATTCTATAAATGGATCCTGACTGGTGGGGTAATTATTAGGGTGCCTTTGTAGAAGAATGTTTCAAAAGTACAATGCAAAATTAGGACTGAGTATTTGTGATACGTACATCAAATATAATGACTTTCTTTACTTGACCGAATTTTTCACATTCTGTCCGTAGATCTTCCCGGATCTCATTTAGTACTAAGGGATCCTCCTGGAAAGACATTTTAAAGCATATTTTTAAAATGCACTCAACGCTTTCAGAAAGCGAGGACAATTTCACAAGACAATTCTGGCACTCTGACAAGTCAAATTGGGACACCAGACAATCTTGCCTGGATTATTTGCTGTGTGCTTTTCAAAAGCTTGTTGGGTTCCGTTTTCATCAACGCTCAAAAGCACAGATTGAACAGAAAACGGCATCCTATAAATCTCTTTAGCCGATCCTAACCAAAACCGACTGCTCTTGTCTCAAGGACCAGGAAACCTTGCAAACTTCACGCATGTTGGGACCACGGGCCCCATGACTCCCAACCCTTGGGTAAATATAAAGAGATGAACAGATAAAGGAGCCCTGGTGGCGCGGTGGTTAAACTGCAGCATTGCAGGCAAACTGTGCCCACCGCCTGGAGTTTGATTCCTGATTGGCTCAAGGTTGATTCGGCCTTCCATTCTTCCGAGGTCATAAAACGAGGACCCAGATTGTTGGGGGTAATATGCAAATAATAATTAATATTTCAAACCACCCAGAGAATGCTTTAAAGTGCTTCGGGAAGTTATCTAAGCCTAAATGCTACGGATAAATACATTTGGAGTTATGTCCCACTGGAGGGTAACGTTATGCCTTCAAATACATACAGGAGGAGCAAATTAAAATTGCTGGATATGACAGTCCCAACAGCCTCAGCCAGAAACAGCCTAAAAATGGAACGATCCTTTCTAACTTTAGCTGGCCCTATTATGCCACTTCTCGGCTTGTGACGAGGCCAATTTCAGTCGTCATCTTTGGGAGGCGACCCGTTCCCAGGATTCAGGGAGGAGGGATTAGTTTATGACCCCCTGCTGGATTTTTTTTTTAACCCACCTCAAAATCTTTGGGATGGAACATGTTTCTGATGACGATAACCCGCTCGTGTCGCAATCTCACACTCTCCCCTTTCTTCTCCGGCCGCCAATCCAGCAGTCTAATGAAACGAAGCAACATTTAAGAGGTTGAGGGGTGAATCTCTTCAGTGTCTAAAAGCATTTGTTGAAAAAAGAAATTAACTGGATGCTTCTGAAATCAAAGCTGGCAGAATTTTTCTTGCCCCAGTGAAGAAAGGCAGTTTCCCCAGCAGCCTTGAAATTGATGTGTTCTCTATAACAGCGGTCGCCAACTGGTGGTGCACGAGAAAATTTTGGTGGTCTGCAGAAAAGTTATTTGCATTTTTAATATTGCACTAAATCAGGGGTCCTCAATCTACGGCCCCTGGGACAGATACGTGCAATGAACATTTGTGTTGCTGCAGAGAGTCTCCCGCTTCGGGGCCTTTTTGTGTGGGTCGAGGGGGGCAGAAATTGACTTGGGGTCTGCTTCAGCCACCTGGTTTGGGGCTTTGGCCAAAAGCTGGAGGGAAGCGCCACTGGTGGCAAGAAGTCGGAGGGCCTTGTTCCAGTGGGACTGCATCATGGCCTGGAACTGGCTGACCATCTCAGCCTGCTGAGCCTCCAGGTGCCGATACCTGGCCTTGCACTCCCGCAGGTCTTCCCTCTGCTTGGAAAGCCTATGCTCCTAGTCCTGAGTGAGGTGCTTCTGCTGAGCCTCCTTCTCAGTCAGATCCAATTTGAACTGAGATGTTTTGCCATCTCTTTCTCGTGGTGGCTGCTTAGCTCCAGCAACTGCTTCCTGTTGGGGCCCTAAGGAGCCCGGGCAAGGCAGGAGAGGAGTGGCTGGGAGGGAAGGGGCAAGTAGAGGCTAGCGAGGCGCCCCTCCACGAGTGATGTTGAGCTGGCCACACCCACCCAATCACATAACCACCTAGCCACACCCATCCAGCTGGTCATTACGCAGATCATATTACTGGTCCGCAGGATCTAAAATTATGAATTTAGTGGTCCCCGAGGTCCGAAAGGTTGGTGACCCCTGATCTATAAGCCACTTACATGAAAGGTAACTTGACAGCTAAATCCACATTTTATTAGAAGCTGCCCTCCTGGGTGATTTGAGCTGCTTTAAAGATTAAGCTTTCGTGCATTTTTAAAAATAAATACAACCCTTTAAAGCCCCAGGTTTCATGAAAAGGCAAACCTAGTCACATTTTCCATGGGCAAATATACTTATAAAAGTTTTTGGGGTATCCTAACAAACAGCCACATACTTTTGTTGCTGGGAGAGCTTCTTTTTGTAATCTTTGCATTTCTTTTTCTTCTTGCTGGCATCGTATTCCCCCTTAAGCTGGAACTGGGCAACTTCCACATGCAGTTTGTAGCCTCGGATTTCTTTCTCATCCAGCAATTTCAGCGCAAGTTCAACAGATTCTCTCTGGGAAAAGAGAAGAGAGGAGAGGGGGGAAAATCTGGTTTACAACTTCTTTTTTCCACCTAAACAGACAAAAGAAAAAATATTCGCAACAGAGATTAAAACACGCTCCTCATAATCTTGTGGATGCCTGTAGGAATGCCCAGAAGTTAAATTAAATTAACTTGAAATAAAAAGAGAGTCAAAGGGGCTGGACATCTGTGTTTGCGATAACAATGGCAACCACAAGATCACCACAAAAAGGTATATTGTGAGAGAAAAACCAACTAACCTTTAAGTAACAACAGAGCCCGTCGCCTTTAAGGTTTCCTTCCTTGTCTTTGTAAAGTTTAATTTTTGGTTCCTCCGTTTGAAGATCGCGCATAATGATACCACATTTTGACATGACGTCCACAAACTCATCTTTTGTGATGTCTGGCGGTAAACCTGGAAAGGTTAAAAATTTGAAGAGATACAAATTACACAATGAATCCAAACTGAATTTTTAACATTACCATACAAAGGGGGGCTTTTTGGTTTTGTTTTTTGCCACAGTCTACATCCCCACCCCCCACCCCCGTGGTGTCTGTGTCTATTCCCCCTCATTCAGCACAGTCTGATAGCTTTTGGAATTTGGCAGCAGTTAGATCCCAAACTGTGAGGGGGGAATAAATATATATACAATGCCACTAAAGGAACAATCATAGTTCACTTCAAGTTTTCTAGCTCCCAAGCTGGATATAAAATCCTTAAAGCAGTTCTGCCAATTCTCTACTCTCAGTTCAAAATTTAAGCTTTGGGACCCGTGGATATGTTTGAGGTGAACCCTGCAAGGTTATTTTATCGGTGACGGCAAATTTATCTGCTCCTTGGATTCAGTAAGGATGAAGAGGTCTACAGCAGCAGCAGCCACCACCCCCACCCCCAAATCTTTTGGGCACCAGGGACCGTTTCCGCAAAGTCTTTCCATGGACAGGAGGGGGCGTGGATTTGCGGGCTTCCTGCATCCCACGGATGGGGGCTTGGCTTGTTTGCGTGGCCCGGTTTCTGGTATGCCGCGGCCCAGTGCCGGTCCATGGAGGGGGGGTTGGGAACCCCTGGTCTATAGCACAGCCATGAAACCTGAGACCCGACAGCTTTAACACAGAGCAGAACGAGATCGCGGTGTCAACTCTGAAGCGAACCCGACTGGGGCCATTTTGGAGGGTTGAGGGTTGTCACTGTGTGAGGAAGGGATAGGGAGGGGGAACATAGTTAGATGACGGTTTTGTAGCCAAAATTAAGTAGTTTTCTGTTGGAACCAAGGTCATTCCCACAGGTGGCTGGAGAGAGGAGGAGTGAAGTAACCAGGCAACTGGCCAGCACCTTGATTGGACCATGTGACTGATTAGGGAAAGCGGGGGGACTTCCACTTTTAATTAGGTGAAAACCACAGGAACTTTCAGAGTCAGTTTTCACCAGTTTGTGCCAATATATCTCCAATAAAATTGTTCTGAGGAATTTGCAGTTCCGATTTCTATGGGGTTATTACTTGGAACACTGACACACGGGATCAAGCCTCAAAATATGGCGTACAGCCAGGCAGGGAACTCTCTTCTTCTGATGCGCCTTGTGTATCAGAGACAGAAGTCTCTGCCAGGCCACTCAGGACAGCACCACGATGGTGGGGGCTTCAGAAATGTTGTGCATATTACAAGCATTACACAGCTGTCCAGGAGTCCATATCAAGTACGCCAAAAGTCCCAAATGCTGCAACGCACCCTTCCAGATGCAGCAGGAGGGCGTGTCCCCACTCAACTGCATAGTTATGAAGCCGTGTATCCAATGCTGGGTTGCCACAAAGTGATTGTCTAATTAGGAAGCGGTTAAAGGAACGTGATTGTTTAAGAGGCGCTGGCCTCATGTTTCAAGCACAGCAATACATCAATCCTTCATTAAAATGGAGACAAAATTTCAGTTCATCAAAACAAGGGGACAAAACTGACTACAAAGCCTGCATGCCCCTATGCAGAAACTTTTGAGTTTTGAGGCACTTCACAAATAATTCAAATATATAGGTAAAGGTTCCCCTCGCACATATGTGCTAGTTGTTCCTGACTCTAGGGGGCGGTGCTCATCTCCGTTTCAAAGCCGGAGAACCAGCGCTGTCCGAAGACATCTCCATGGTCATGTGACCGGCATGACTCAACGCCAAAGGCGCATGGAACGCTGTTACATTCCCACCAAAGGTGGTCCCTATTTTTCTACTTGCATTTTTTACCTGCTTTCGAACTGCTAGGTTGGCAGAAGCCGGAACAAGGAACGGGAGCTCGTTACATGGCAGCAGTAGGGATTCGAACTGCTGAACTGCCGACAAGCTCAGTGTCTTAGCCACTGAGCTACTGTGTTCCTTTGATTGTCTAATTAGGAAGTAGTTAAAGGAACGTGATTGGAATTTGTTTATAGAGGTTCTGGCCTCACGTTTAAAGCATAGCAATACATCCATCCTTCATTAAAATGGAGACAAACTGACTACAAAGCCTGAATGCTGTTGTGCAGCAACTTTTGAGAGTTTTGAGGCACTTCACAAATAATTCAAATATATAGGACTGGATTTATTCAATACATGTCTTACTTATCAAGCTCTTCCTATCCACTTAAACTTTATTCCAAAGCCATCCACGTGGTTCTTAAGTCCAGAGGCAAAGATTTCGTGTACCGTGAAATATTTGAAATGATATTCAGGGGCTTGAATCCATTTCAAAGGAGAACCGCAGCATCACACCCAGCTTTCACAACCAGGAAAGACTCAAGACTGCTCCTCACCTGTCACATAAACATTTGTGTTTTTCTGTTCTTCGACATGAAACCATCCTAGAGGGGAGATGAGGATAAGTTAGGATTGCACCTCTAAAGAAAAGATTTGGGGAGGGGGGGGAGAGAGAGAAAAGAAGACAATTCTGGGATGTAAACAGCCTGACCTGGGATAAATGGCACCTTCCTATCTTCACACCTATCCAAGCTTTAACAACATTGACAACTTCCTACAAGTTGGCTGTAACTTGATCCTTTTAACATTAGGCTTTCGGGGTCTGAATGGCTCTAAAGATGCTCCTGCGTGACCGCCCACACAAGCACAACTCCGCACGAAGAACACACATCTCTTCTTGAACAGCAAACTACTTCTAAGTCATGCACAATGGAGCCGCTTGCCTGCTTCGGCTTTTCTTTTCTCTCCTTTCTGTTTAAGGTCTGAGGGCAGCGGCTGCGATGGTTTGGCTTCTACCGGCAGCTGAGCCTTGGAATCCGGGGCGGCTTTAGAGTCAGTCTTTGCAGCGGAGGCCGAGGAATCGGAGCCTTCGGTGGGAAAGCCGTAGTTAGCATGGTATGTTGCCAAGAAATCTTCAGTGACCTAAAAAAAGACATTGTTCAGGAAACCAATTAGAGACCAATTTAAGGTTTAAGTGTGAGCTACTGCAAGAATCAAGGGCCCGAGGTGGCCGCCTGAAACAAAATAATGCAGATCATGTTCTATTTTTAACTGTTCATAATGGCACTACAACTGATAGGCAGTTTAGAGGGATGACCGGCAGGTCTGCAGAGAGGGAGTAAAAGGATGCTACTCTAGGTTTACTACAGAAAGCTACTCGGAGCACCAGCATTATCTTTGAGATCAAGTCATCAAGGAGTTGCAGAATGTTTACTCTCCTTTTACACACTGCCTGCAAAATTGCCTCTCTTTGGACATCTTCAGAATTTAGTCAAGAAAGTCAGAGAATTTTCAGGAGCAACTGCTCTTCACCTGATTCAGCAGAAGACTTGCACAACATAGATACAAGTCCCCATTAGATACAGCTCGCAGGTTAATAACCCTGGGACTAGATGCCAATTTAGAACGCAAGGTAAATAAATTCTGGAAGAGTGAGAAGAAGTTGGAATCCACACATCTGAAAAGCTGCCAAGGTTGAGGGGAAAAAAAACACCAACCCACTGAATTGTTGTACTCCAATTTGAGAGTTAAAAGCTTTAAAGTTAAAAGCATTTGATGCATTCATCGCCTTTGCTTATCTATTTTTAATAAGGCAGGTTGAAGACCTAGTAAAGGGATCCTGTCGGAGAGAAAAGGAGGGTCAGAAGGACAGCAAGCCAAAGGAGGAAGTAAGAAAATCGAGGCTGGCCAAGAGCTGGCCAGGGTCAATGCTCATCTCAAAAAATGGCATTTTGCCCCAGGAAATGAGGATCATTAGTAGTTTGAAACTTTCGCTGGAGTTGGCAACTTTATTTTATGAGTGTGTGTGTGTGTATATATATTTTATTTATACATTTTCTTTAACATACATAAACGCTTAGTAAACAGTGTATTATCTGGGTCAATTTGCTTATACATAATAATGTCTTCCAGTTTCTAATTTCTACCTCTATTATCCAACCATTTATAGAACAAATCCCATGTTAAAAAATATTTCTGTATCTTCTTTATCTTTTATCTTTAATGTCAACCTATCCATTTCTGCACTTTTGTGTGTGTGTGTGTAGGATGTATGTGTGTAGATAGATGGGATATAGATATAGAGATAGATAGATAGATAGATAGATAGATAGATAGATAGATAGATAGATAACCGTGTTTCCCTGAAAATAAGACCGTCTTATATTTTTTTTGAATTCTGAAATAAGTGCTTGGCCTTATTGCCATGCACTCAAAAGCCCGATTGGGCTTATTATCAGGGGATGTCTTATTTGGGAGGAAACAGGATGGATGGATGGATGGATAGATGATAAATATACTGTAGATGATTGATAGTAGATAGATAGATAGCTAGATAGATGATAAATATACTGTAGATGATTGATAGTTGATAGATATGTAGATAGATAGATAGATAGATAGATAGATGATAAATATACTGTAGATGATAGATAGTTGATAGATATGTAGATAGATAGATAGATAGATAGATAGATAGATAGATAGATAGATAGATGGATGATAAATATACTGTAGATGATTGATAGATACGGATCGGTGGATAGATGATAGAAAGATAGATGGATGATAAATATACTGTAGATCAGTGGTTCTCAACCTGTGGGTCAGGACCCCTTTGGGGGTCGAACGACCCTTTCACAGGGGTCGCCTAAGACCAT
>JANHZT010000900.1:122548-132750 GCA_032468215.1 Stegonotus admiraltiensis
AAACACTGCCTTAAGATGGCAAACCACTCCAGGGCAGGACAACCATATACAAAACTCAACGGGTGGTTTTTATCTTATCTTGGGAGAGAAACGGTGCTCTGGCCAAAGGATCAGAACTCCAGACTTGACTTTGATGAATATTGGCCTTTCAAAACCAGACACTGGTACCAATGGGTTTAATGTGGTCCTTCATTTGCATTAAACTCAACCTTTAGCCTTGTATTCTTTCTTAGGTGAAACTTATCAGACATCTGTAAGGCAGTTGCAAAGCTCTGTTGGGTCACCTTCCTCCTAATATCCTGGTGTTAAGATACCTGCTCAGAGTAGTTGCCTGTTGGTTATTATGTCTCCCCCCCCCTTCCTTTCTGGGCAATTCTGTTTCTTCTAGCAGGTTTTTAATTGTCTTGTATCCAAGTAACACTCTCCAGCCCAAAATTCAAAGCAATTAGGTGGGCAGTTCATAGGGATCGTGACATCCAAAACAGCTCTATAAAACGCCAGTGATTTGCCTATGCAGTGTTTGCTGTTTTAGTATACGCTGTTCCAAGCTGGAGTCCTTGTTTTATTTTTTTATCCCAACGGTTTTGCCAAGGACTTGCGAATTTTGCTACAAAGAGGCAGCCTTTTTCTCCAAAGCCCAGGTCTTTTCATGCGTTTGTTGTTCTGGATTTTGCACTCTGTTCAAGCACCTTTCTAGGTCTCTAAAACTTGCAAGGAATAAACAGGTTCCCTTTCACTCTCCGTGGTTATTTTACAAATGTGCAAATTTTTGTTTCTTTCCCTTTTTGGTCTTGCAACGTCCAATAAAGAACTAATATTATTCCAAAACTGAGCGTAAGAATGATTTTTCCGGCCGTACGTTTTTTTGTTTTTTGTTTACTTCTGAAAAGGGTTCTTTAATCTGAAGGATTATGGATTTCTCTGAAGGGAGAGGTGAAAATTTAGGGGGAAGAAACAGATTGAATACAGTGATCTTCCAATCAGTTTTGGGACTCCTAAACTGATCAAGAAAAACATCAGGCAAGAGGAAGGGAAATGATTAATTGATGCACGGAATGGTTATATCCCAACATAGACTTTGCCACCACCTATCTGTCTGGCATCTGTAAATAAACCCTTAATTATAGTCCCACAATTGGGGTGCATAGGGGATCATTGGGCCTAATTCAGGGGAACATAAAATTGAAAACGCCCACTTCCAAAACTTTCCAGTGTTTCTGAAACGACCAAAAAAAGCCTTGCTTGATCCATGTGGTTCTTGGCTGCACCGGATAGAAGTATAACTCTCAGCAGTTGGAACTCCACCTCTTGCAATCGCAGGCCAGCTTTCCATTCCTCTCCCCAGAGACGCTGCTCTGGTGCAGGAAAACAAGCGACGCCGCACAAATCACCAGAGATGGCTTGTATTTTTAGTACTCTCAGGACCATTGTGCTACTTTCTTCCAGTGTTGCCTGCAGGGGAAATTCTGCCTTGATTTAAGGCTGGAAACAGGCCTGCCAATATGATCAATTGCCTGCAGCCATCAGGTACTTTTGCAGCTGATGCAACACGATATTTCAGTTCCAAGCAACACCTACGTCCAGTTAATTCTTATTATCCCGTGATGAACTAATGGAAGTGAGAACCCAATTTAAACATCTAAACCTCCCCAAGACATGATGTTTCATAATAACTATCCTCATGATTGAAAGCAGAGTGGAGCAAAAACAGACATTTCCTCAGCCTGTGCTCTTACTACATTAAGGGTCCCCAACCCCCCCGCACTTCGGTGTGTTACTGGGCCATGAGCCGTTTGGAACCGGGCTGTGGAAGCGGTGGGCGAGTGCGGGGTGCCACATCCCCACTGGTGTGAGCAGCAGGCGAGCGCATATGCTTGCCGACGGCCTGTGCAAAAACATCCACCACCATCACCCCATTTACAAAGCCGGAAAGGTTTAGGAACTCAGATCTCCATGAAAATCAGCCTTGATGCTTTTGAAGTTTCCAAATTGCAGCTACGAAGCAAAGTCTCCAAACTTTAGCCCCTCCCACGCCCCTCAGGATGTTTGCAGGCAACAGCATCCCATAAGCGTGGGCCGGTTACCCTTGGGAAGTCACCATAGCCTGCCTCTTTTCCCATCCATCTGATCCCTTCCTTACCCAGACGAGAGGGGTGGATAGCGGGGTTGTGTCCAGTTGTTTGGAATGACAATTCCCAGCCCCCTGCGACGGGCGAAAAGCTAAAACCTCTGGAGCGCACCAAGATCCCTTGTCGGACAACAAATTCTTCCCCCAAAGAGCAAAATAAACTGCTCAGCAACCTCCAGTTGAAGCTGGTTGTTGACAGGCTGAAGTCTAAAGGGACAAAAGCAGTGGTGGGATTCAGCCACTTCGCACCTATTCGTGGGAGCCGGTTGTTAACTTCTAGGCCCGTGATGGCGAACCTATGGCAGAAGTGCCACAGGTGGCACACGGAGCCGTATCTGTGGGCATGTGAGCATTGCCCTAGCTCAGCTCCGGCACTGGCCAGCTGATTTCCGTGCCCTCTGGAAGTCGAGAAATGGGCCGTTTCCGGTCTCCAGGGGGATGAAGAAGGCTGTTTTTGCCCTCACCTGGCTCCAAGAAAGCCTCTGAAGCCTGGGGAGGGCAAAAACCAGGCCTATCAGGCCCACTGTGCCATCACATGAGAAAAGCAGGGGTCGCATGGGGGGGGTTGCGCATGCATGCACGGGGGTGGAGGGCATTGAATTATGGGTGTAGGCACACGTGCTTGCGACACCCTGTGCTTCCCGCACGCGATGGCAAAAAGGTTAGCATCACTGTTCTAGGCAGTTCAGAGAACCATTTGTTGGAAGAAATCTTAGTTTGTTTCCACTTTACAGGGCTAATCCTGTAGGGAAGGCAGGAAGGAAACATTCTGGTGTTGTTTCTAGCCTAAACTTTATTGCCCTGCTTGTAGAAACTGCCTCTATGGTTAACCCTTATTACATTGTAACAGCTAAGACGAAGCGCCCTTTGATGTGAGTGACGGTGAGTTGGCCACGCCCACACGGTCACATGACCACCGAGCCATGCACACCCAGCTGGTCATTAGGGCAGAGAACCAGCTGTTACATTATTTGAATCCCACCACTGGACAAAAGTCACCCACGCGGGCCTGCTCCGAAGCAGGTAGACAGGGCACCACGGCAACCTTGAGCCGTTCGGTTCAACGGGAGAAGCTGGAAGGGAGAGTCACGGAGGCGCAGAGTTTTCCTCCTGTCCAAGGTTTTTTTTTTTTCACGGACAACTGGCACGCTAATAAAAAAACCATCCCCCATTCAGATTACGCACTCCTTAGAAAAAATCATAAAATGATTTTTATTATGTACAAGTGCTCAAAAAATTCTCTCATATATATATATATATATACATATATATGTATATGTATATATATATATATATATATGTATGTATAGATGTTTATATATACACACACACACAAGCACGCCATTTGATATCTCAAATTAAGGATCTGTTAAACAACACTGTCCCAAAATAATTTCTTCTGGTATGAACATTTAAAAAGTAAAATTCGTGTGGAGGGAGGGGGCGGGAGTTCTTTTTTTTTCCTGGCTTTTGTTTTTTTGTTCCTAAACCCCGAGTTTCCTTCTAAGCGCCTCCAAAGCCAAGTCCACGAGAAGAGTCTCCGTCCTCCTCACCGAGATGAAAGAGAACTGAAGCCTGGACCTGGGGAGCCTCGGGCGCCCTTGCAGGACGTCTGCAGACAAAAGAAGAAGAAGAGGAAGACTGAGGTAGGTTGTAGAGGGGCTACCACAGGAGCAGCAGCAGCCGCCAGCCAGCCAGTCCGTCCGTCCCAGGGCTCTCGAGAGGGTCTCCTCAACCCAGGAAGAGCAACGCCTGTCAATCCAACTGACCCTGTGACCTGGGTTGGCTAGCTGCTCTCGTGGGAAAGGGCCACCTTCGTGCCCGTAGCGACAAGACGCACTACCACCACGGAGGGCCTTTCCTCCTCCTCCTCCTCCTCCTCCTCTCCTCTTTCCTTTCCTTTTGGTTTTTTTTTTTTAGGACAAAGGATCGCTCCGACACAAGCGCAGAGATAACACGGGGGGGGTGCGCCATTCGCCCTGGGTGGCCTACAGCAAAAGTGTCTTACAGCCAAGGGTTCAAATTCTCATCACCTGCAGGACCCAGGGGGCAGCACCGAGGGTCTTTCTTCGGCCCTCCGAAGGTGGGTGGGGAGGGAGGAAGCCACACACCTCCTGCGGCAAATTCCTCCGGTGTCCGGCCAAAGAGGTGTGTTAAGCGTAAAAACATCACCCTGCTTCTTCTGAGACGCCCACAGAAAAGCCACCCGCCTGCCAGGCTGGCGCAGGCAGCAGCTGCCACGTCCCCTTCCATTCCTCCACGGCACAGCAGACTCCCATCGGCCGGTCCCGTCCGTTCCTCTGGCCGGCACGCTATTATTATCTACTGTTGACGTGATTAATTCGGTTGGGAAGGCTGCTGAGCTCTATTTCCTCCAGTATTCTTTCCAAGTGCTGAATTAAGACCCGTTTTTTAAACCTAGAAAAAGAAAAAGAAGGGAAGCTGTTTATTAGTGGCACTGCATTCTTCTTCCACAGGCAGGCAGGCAGGCAGGCAGGCAATGCAGACCAGCCACGGCCGACAGCTGTGCTCTCTTGGGAACTGGTCAGAGGCCCACCTGCCCCTTGGGAGCCCCCACAGAAAGGAGCACATTTTGAATTTCGCAAACAAGCCAGGCAGTGAAGGAGAGGCGTTTGTGTTTTAGCATCTTGTCTTGACACATACCTTGTTGCTTCTTTGATAGCAAATTCAATGAAATATTTTTGAACCTCTACAGGGCCTTGTATTTCTTCTAGGAGAGAGAAGATTTTTTCATAATCTACAATTTCAAAAAAACACAAGAGGGTTAGACTAGAATTGGCAGACACTCCGAATGTTTTACTGCAACTCTACCAGCAGCCACCAAATCCCCACCCAGCCAGTACTTCTCCTTTTCAGTCTCCAGAGTTGCCTTGAGAATGGCGAGCTACTCCCACCACCCTTTCTCCTCCTCTCCTGTGCCTGCAGTCTTGAGAAGATACATAAACTGCTCCCAGGACTGACCGAAAAGCAGAATAAAACGTCTTTAAAAGAAAACGAATTGGACTTTTGTGATATGAATCTCTCTCCTAAACTTCCAACATAAATCTGCTATAGCCCATTAGTATCGTTATTCATTTAGTGTATGATGAGAATGTGACGAACAGAAGTCAACATATCCACACAACTTAAGTAAGCATCATTGTTCAAGATGGTCTCCAGATGGCCCTCAACCTTTTGGGCGCCAGGGACTGGTTTTGTAGAGGGTGGTTTTTCTGTGGAAGGGGGTGAGTGGGACACCTGGTTTCTGCCTGGATCCGCCATGTGCGTGGATAGGGCTGTGCTCAATTGCGTGGCCTAGTTCCTGGCAGGCCATGAACCGGCCCAGGGATTGGGGAGCCCTGAGTTAAAGGATCTGGAAAAGTTTAGCCTACTGAAGAAGAAGAGATGGCTAAGGGGTGATACAAAAACATTCTTCAAACATCGAAGGATTATCACACGGAAAGGAAGTGAATTTAGGACAGAGGATGTAAGAGAAAACTACAAGGGATTCAGTCTAACCATCAGCTGACTGTAAAAGCTAGTGATGTGTTGGTTACACCTGTTGCGATCTTCAAACAGAAGCTGAAGGCTCCTCTCTGAGCCATGTTCTGGTGGACCCTGTGCTAAGCAAGGGACGAGACTAGTAAACCTTCGGATCCCTTCCAGCTCTTAGGCTTCTAATTTGTCACTCTCGGATACAGCACTCTTCTGTTGCTGTTAGGTTTAATGTACTGCTCGTTAGGAAGCTCACCTTCAAGAACCTCACCTCTGCTTCTTGGTGAATGTGTTTATCAGGAGCGGAGCGTGGACAACTTAAGAGCTTCAGTAATAACAGAGATACATAACATTCCCCATGCCCTCCCTGCCTGCTAAAACTAGCGGATTTTCTTCCCAACTCGTTGTTTTGAAGGAGTAGCGGAACATATGCAGTCCACCTGCCTCTCTGAAGAATAACAGAGTTGGAAGGGACCTTGGAGGTCTTCTAGTCCAACCCCCTGCTCAAGCAGGACAGCCTAGACCATTTCAGATAAATGGCTCTCCAGAAGAGGGTGGCTCTTCTTAAAAACCTCCAGTATTGGAGCACCCACAACTCCAGGAGGCAGGAAATTTCTTAGTCCCAGGTTGCTTCTCTCATTGATTAGTTTCCACCCGTTGATTCTGGTTCTCCCTTCTGGTGCTTTGGAGAATAGCTTGACTCCCTCTTCTTTGTGGCAGCCCCTCAAATATTGGAAGACTGCCATCATCTCACCCCTTCTTTTTATTAAATTAAGCATATCCAATTCGTGCAACCGTTCCCCATACTTTTTAGTCTCTGGCCCCCTAATCATCTTTGTTGCTCTTCTCTGCACTCTTTGCAGGGTCTCAAGCATCTTTTTTATAATGTGGCGACCAAAACTGGATGCAATATACCAAGGGTGGCCTTACCAAGGCATTATAAGATCATACTTTGAATACTGCATCCAGTTTCGGTCTTTTTAATCACTTACTTCTCCCGGGTTTGCGAACTTCCTTCATAACCTTGATTTTGATAACCTCGTTGTTCCCTTCAAACATATTGGATGTTATTTTCACTGAATTTGGCACAGTTCCAGAAGCTGGCTCCACCAGTAGTTTTTGGTCTTCGGGGGACATATTGTAGTTTAAAGGGCCCTGTATGAGGGAATTGACCACAGGTCTATGGTCCAGTCCATCTTCCCCAACACAGTTCAGTTCACCGGTCAAAGAGTCCATATCATTTGGCGGGTCTTCGTCCACCACAGCAGCCGGGGATGGAGGAACAAGATGCACCAAAGGTCCGTCTCCTGGTTTGTCCAGCAGCTGGAAATTCTCGGCTTTCTTTTCACCGTTGCTGTCTTGAACTGTGTTGCTGTTTGCATCTGTAAAAGAGAGAAGGCTTGGCGCTGAGTTTCAAAAGATGGAAGGCACTGGAAAGAGTTACCAAATGATCACAATCACCTTCCAGAAATGGAACAAAGCTGATGGGACACAAACTCTTTAACAAGACGGGTCCTTTCAAATGTATTCGGAACCCTTGAATTCCAAATGCATAGCAACTCAAAAAAGTGATGAAATTCTACGCTACGGTACAGGTGATCTTTCACTTACAACAGTGACCATTCAAAGTTACAACGGCAGTGAAAAAAAGGAGCGTTTTTCACACTTATGACCCCTGCAGCATCCCCACGGTCATGTGTCGGGTATTTGGATGCTGGACAACTGTCTCGCTTTTACGACGGTTGCAGTGTCCTGGAGTCACGCGATCGCCTTCTGCCAAGCAAAGTCAGTGAGGAAGCCAGATTCACTTAACAACCGGGTTACTCATTTAACAACTTAAAGTGATTCCCTTAACAAAGGCGGCAAGGAAAGTCGCGAAATGGGGCAAAACTCACTTAGCAAATTTTCTCACTTGGCAACATCAATGTTGGGCTCAATTCTGATCATTAAGTCACAATTCCCTGTGTTTTAACTGCACCAGGATTTCTGGGGGAAAACTCAGCAACTACACAGGAAAGACATCCTGATAAACACAGCTATTTTCCAAAGTTTATTAGTCTGGGTGCCAATTCGGGAGATTTTTAAGCCCCAAGTAAAAAGTTCAAGTATCCAACACCCAGACAAACAGGGACAGCACTAGACAACAGCCGGCCAATCAAAGAAGGAAAATATCCCAAATTAACACATCCAACCCAACTTTGCCAGGACAGGCTGTTCTGGGGCTTTGAACAGCAGCCTGAAAAGCTGATCCAGGTAAGTCTCCTTCCCTTCCTGTTGTCCTGCAGAGCACATCTGAATTAGGTGAGCCACCTGCTGGTGAATGCGAGGAAGACCAGTGGTACACCACGTTTTTCCCCCCACTCATAAAAACGTAGGTGTTTTCGTTCAGGAAATGCATTGCACCTCCAACATTCAAAAGTATCATTAGTACGTACAGTTTCCCTCAAAATAAGCCCTACCCCCAAAATAAGCCCTACTTGAGCCTGTGCAGCCACGAAGCGAGGCAGAGCGGTGGAGGAGCTGCCCCATGCGCCCCGCACCGGCTTACCTCAGGGCCCCCACAGCCAGGCCATCCACGCCCCAACACCTGCCTCGTGGTGGCAGCATCAGCAGCCATGTGCAGCTGGCCCACTTCTTCTGCTTGCTCACTGCTGCAATGGAGAAGGAATTTGAGCGGCATGCTGGTGCCACAGCCGTGAGACGGGGCATGTGTCGAGGTATGGAGGCCCTGAGGTAAGCCAGTGCAGGGCGCGTGGGGCAGCTCCATCTCCCCCTGCCTCATGGCAGCGGTGCACCATACGACTTCCTGAGTCCTTCGGGAGTAGAGCGGTATAGAAATTTAATAAAGTCAAATCAATCAATCCACCATGAGCAAGCAGAAAAAGGCCTCCCGTGGGGGGGTGGGGGTGAGGAGAATAAGATACCTCCCGAAAAGAAGCCCTAGTGCTTACTTTGGGACTCGAAAGAAAATAAGACCCAGTCTTATTTTCGGGGAAACACAGGTATGTACATGTCTCTCTTGTGCAGGTCCAAGGAAGCGCCTGAGTTGCATCTCTCTCTGCCTTGTCTGCACCCTGCAGTGCAGAGTCTACTCCTGTCCCAGCAGAGCCCATCTTTTGGGGAAGGTTACAGCAAGGAGGGCACGAAGAATAAAGGGTCAAAACTCTTGGCATCTGGGCAACTGCATTTATTTAGTTCTTTAGGACTTTGGTGCCACCCATCTGGTCTAGAGGCGGCTTTATACCTTTATAAGCTGGCGTGGTTTTAGTATTTAGGTTGGATGGGGGCCCGGCAGCCGAGGGCGACCCCTTCCCGCCAACGTGGTTGGCTACGACGGGCGGCGACTGTGGCCGTCTTAAGAGCGGGGACATGCTGCGCCTTCTCTTTAGGGAGGCTGGCGTGTTGGGCTCTCCTGGACGTTTGACTTTGTTCTGAGGACCGGCGACAAATTCATCCGCTTCATCGATCATCATTCCCTGAGAGGGAGGGGAAAAAACCCGCCATCAGTATAACCCACGAAGAACGACAGGCTGCGTCTCCTGCGTCGACTCCCTGGGGCGAGGAAGGGGATGGAGAGTTCAGGGTTTGGCCAGTAAGCAGAGCCCCTGCTGGCTACCTTTTTATCCTGCTTGAAAGGGTTTCCGAAAGTGTGAAGCCTTTTGGGCTGGTCGGGGTCAATTTCTCGAAGGGGAGAAGGCATCATCTTTAGGTATTCTTGGTAGTTCCCCATCTGTGCTACAGGAACACTGTGAAGACAATCTGCAAAACAAGAGCCAGGTACCTCGTTGGCCAAAGAGTCCGTATTTTCTAAAGCCCTCTCTCCCTACCCCCAAAGCTTATGGCTGCGGTAAGAGTTTCTCTATTGGAGAAGAGCCTCATCGAAGAAAACCGTGTATTGTTAGCATCTCCAATAACCTGTTTCCCAACAACATCATCATCATCTTGTAACAACGCCATAATCCATCGCGGGGTGGAATCTGGGTAACTGAATGGAGCTAGCAGTGTTTTTAATGGCCGGATGCCCTTCCTGTCGCCAATGCAGAGTTTTGTTCAACAGATATATGCTCATTGTGCCCAGAGAGAGAAACATCCACCTCCACCTAGGATCAAACTCACAGCCTCCTGATTGTGAGGTGAGAGCTCCACCTCTAGGCCACTGCACCACTCCAACCTTTTTCCCAACATGATGCTCCCCAAATGAGGACGGACATCAGCTCTCAGTACTGACTGAGAAAGTGGCAGCTACGGTTCTAACATAGCTGCAAATGTCCTAGCCTCAAGCTCCACTGTTAAGAAGACCTTCCAAGTTGTCCATTCTTAAGCCGATGAGCAGCGACATCAGTCGTTTTTTCCTTGGGCACATCCTCCCATTTTGTAAAAGCCTCGGTCCCCCAGGTGCTGAAAAATGCAGACTGGAACTTGAGGCCAAGACTAGCCGACAAAAAGCATCTCAAGGTAGTCAGTCCTTTAAGAGTTCCCTTGATTTGCAACTTCCAAACTTTCCTGCCTGCCTGCCTGCCTGCCTGCCTGCCTGCCTGCCTGCCTGCCTGCCTGCCTATCTATCTATCTATCTATCTAT
>JANHZT010000900.1:134997-152471 GCA_032468215.1 Stegonotus admiraltiensis
GAGAGAGAGAAAGAGGGAGGGAGGGTGGGAGAAAGAGATAGATAGATATCAATAAGGCATTATCCCAAACTGGACTTCTAGAGAATTAACTGTTTGGGTTTAGAAGCACACAGCCATATCCGGCTTCCAAGTATTTTTATAGACTCTACGTTGAATTTAAGGATTTGTTTCATCACACATTCTGGCTTTCTCATGTAACTACTAGCAAAGATCATGGCTATCACAGGACAAACAACAAAATTTAAGTCTACCCTGCCCAAGTGTTCCTTTCTCAAGCCTTTAGTGGCAATGTTACTCCAAGTACTGTGCAGCATTGCATCCCATAGAAAAACCAAGGAAATGTGATAAATCTCAGCTACTTCAATCTAGCTGCACCTTTCAGCTTTTTAACCTCCCTTATAAGCTCTACAGGAAGCAAGTTGGGATCCTGAAGGCCTCTCTTGAATATCCCAAGATAATCTGAATGGGGAGGTGGGGGGTAATTCTTAACGTCATCTAGTTGGTTGGCAGATATCTTAACCAATTACTCAAGTTATTCAAAAGAAGCGAAAGGGAAGATGAGATTTCTAACAAGCCCGCTACCTCACCCATCCCTGCTTCCAAAGCAAGAGAGCCGAGGGGAAGAGAGTCACCTTGTGGTCAGTTGTTTTGACCTGCAATGTTCAAGTTTTTCCCACAATGTTGTTTTTCCAATGGGAAAATGTTCCCACTCTATGGGAAGATACTTCCAATACCATTCTTTAAAGCTGGGGTCTCCACCCTTGGCAATTTTACGACTTGTGGAATTGGAACTCCCAGAATTCGGCTGGGCTGATGAATTCTGGGAGCTGAAGTCCACAGGTTGTAAGGGTTGGCGACCCCTGCTTTAAAGCATCAAAGCACCCTTTAGCGCTTTCCCCAACCCATGCAACTTTAATACACAACTCAAATAAAACCCGAAGACTTCTTAGCATTTCTTCAATACTCAACGAAAGGGATCGTTTGGGGAAATTCCCTAGCCTCAGTATTGTGATGTGTCTAGTTTGGTTTTGTTTCTTAAAGAAAAAAAAAACAGTTCCTATGTGGCCTCCAGGTACCAACAGCACAGAATAGCTGCTGCATTTTCAATGCTGACAATGCTAATGATTTACAACCACAGCCCAGTGAAAAATAAACAGCCACCCTAAAATTGTTTGTCCTCCTCTATTTCTTGTGTTACGGACCCCCAACCACTGCTTATTGGAGATGCAAACAGGTCTTTAACCTATCTCAAAAATAAGGGGGGGGGGGAAGAGACATTCCTTAGGTGATTTATTTATAGAACTAGAGCAACACACACTAAAAAAATAATAATAATTAATGTACTTCTAATTTCAAAGGTTTTGTCGATACTACCTGTTGGCTGAGTTTTTTAAGGTAAGAGATAACACTGTAACTAAGTCCACAATCTAAATTATCTGATATCAGATTTGGAGCTCCCATCATCCTTAGGGCTTTCTTTAATGGCTATAAGGAAAACAAAATACACAAGAGTAAGAAGAGAATCAAATCTTTTTTTTTTGCTTTCAAGAAATTGTTTGTTTGTTTGTTTGTTTTTTAAAAAAAGTCTCAACAGATCAGTACATGTGAAATTAAGGCACAGCAGAGTTGGTGCTCCAGTATGCCGTGTTTTATTTTTATTTATTTATTTATTTTTGGAAGCATGGATTCAAAGTCGTACATTCCAGTCGTTTTAAAGCATCTCATTGTGGGTGTCTGGGCCACGGAACCAGCCTGGCGCCCCCACCAGTTAAGAGCACAGAAGCTGGAGACCCTGATTGCCGGGATGATGCAAGTCCACAATGAGGCATCTTGCCCAAGCTATCCAGGTAATTTCCATATTGCCCGCCTAGTTTAATCAGCTTCCCTCCCACCTCTGGCTCAGCCAGGTGCAGGGTTAAATGCTACCCTCTCCCTTGCTTATACTACTAGCAGTAGTAGCCTGGAGATCTGAAGTTAATGGACCCAGAAAGGGTGAAGGGGAGAAGGAGGGAAGGAGGGGGCTGAAAAGTAAACCCCCCCAAATTGGATATGCTAGGTGACAATTCCACAACGTTTTTTTTTAAAGGGGAAGTACTAAATTGCAAGCATTAAGAACTTCGGAACCCTGGCATGCAAGTCATTTTACTCAGAAGACATGCGAAAGGGATGTTCTCTCGAGGAGCACCCACCAGCGGTTCATTGGGGCCCATAAAAAGGACAAAACTACATACCACCAAGTAGTAAGGAGGCATAGTTTTTATGTAGCTCTCCAATGCCTGCCGCCACTTCAGATTTGGCTTAAGTTTGTGAAACTTGAAAAGGTCATCTGCAAAGAGGAGAAACAATCCAAGTTAAAAAAAACCTGCGCACCAACACTTGGAACGTCAAAGTAACACAACTATTTCCTGCGCCGCGAGATTTTTCCCTTAAGAACCAAGATCCAAAGGGATGCGGGTTTCCAAGTTCAAATCCCAATGTTGGAACTGACAAAGAGATATTTTTGCTTCTAAAGACACACAGAACGCGATTGTATGCTACAACTCCATCCAGGGTTACCACATAAAAGTAACACGTCTTAAGAAAAGGCAATTTGGCCTAGGTGTGAAGTCACAGGAGGAGGACAACCTGAGCTCTAATCCCGCCTGAGGCAGAAGACAACTAGATAGGCCTTGGACCATTCACTCTCAGCTCTCTAGGAAAAAAGGAATAACAAGCCGCTTCCGAAACTGTTGGAACTGATTGGATGTGTCCATGGAGCCACCAGTAGTCGTGTCTGACACAAAGGCAAGGGGGGGGGGAAGAGAGAGAAATTGTGTTACTTTAGTTTGAGAGCTCTGAGGTAGGCCGGGGCCGGCTCCGAAAACAGTTCAGAAGCAGTGCTTCAAAGCAGGCCGAAAACCAGCACTTTTTTCAAAGCTCTTTTCAAATTTCGGTCTGAAATTATTTTTCCAAGCATGCCGTACACCCTTAAATGGAAGACAGGGTCTTTTCCTCAGCTTTCTGTGCAGTGTGTTCCCTTGCAACACAACAAGAAGCTTGAAGCAAATGGGATGGTGGGTACTCCCCATGAACTGAGCAATGTTGATTGTTTTAAAATAGGTAACTAAGCAACAGATGGAATTCCTGATAAGCTCTTACTCAACTTTTCCTGATCGAAAAGGGACCTCAAACAAGCCATTGGGAACGTGTTACTTTTGGGAGACACAACTGGGTGGAAATTCTTAGAAAATTCAACAATTACTTGACAAAGCCAATCATCTGCCCCCAGCTAACTATCACCCCCAGAAGCGAAATCTCCATCTCATGCAAATCTGTAGCCTTCAACCAAAAACTGGGAAGGGCAACTTAGAGAAGAGCCTTCATTTTAACATCTCTGTTTAGTATCTTTGCCAATCAGGCAAAGAAAAAAATTCTCAAATTTTAATATAACAAATATAACAATTGACCAAAAAAAAAAAAAAAAGTGGCAAGGAGCAGACAAAATCTGAGGAGCGGTCAAATCAAATCTATGTAGTTGGAAGCCAATAGGGATAATAAAACAGGAGCGATTTATCATGTAGGTTTCTTCACCTACAAACATAAGTATTTGGAAAAAAAATATTAATAGCAAAGAGTTCCTGTTTTCTTTGACCTACAGGAACAGAGTGAGGTCTGAAGCAACAGGAAATCTCAAGTAAAATTATATACCCCTCAAAAGGAGGGAGGAATAGAATCTCTTATTTACCAGCAGTTCTCTCTCCAAAATCACTCTTTCAAAATATACCCAAATGCACAATGGAGGGCACAAGAATAAGCAGAAAGTGACCTTCTGAAATGGGAAGGCCAAAAATAAAACTAATCCACGATCCATCTGAATTTTTGCAACAATTTTGTTCCAAGGAAACAAGAGTGCTCAGAGGGATAAAAAAAAATTTTTTTTTTAGGAAGATACTCAAAAGACTTAACCAGTAAGTAATTCAGTTGTGCTTCTGGATATATTCCTCAACTGAGGCAAGAAAAGAGCACAAGGCAGACACACTTCCATTTATCATTCCCCCGTTTGCAAAAATTACCCAACCACAGAGCAAACATCTTGGCTGTGAGTCATGCAGCCTGGGATCTCCACCCTGCTGTTCAACATTTAGTCAGCTGGACTGAAAAATAAAGACCTAAAAAAATGAACACGTGAAGCGAGGTAGAGATGTTGAAAAAGGAATCAGCCTGACGTTTGTTTTCGGTTGTGAAAACAAGTGGCCGGCAGAGAGAGAGAGAGAGAAAGAAAAAAAGGCAGAGCTGTCAAACTTGTTAAGTGCAACTAAGAGGCTCAAAACTAGGTCTCTGACAGTTCCAAGGCAGGGAAATCCATGCACGTCTGAACCACAAGGCCGGGGAGTTAGAAACGGGGCAGGACAAGGACGGTTACTGGCCTGCACAATGAGCCAAGAGTCAGAGTTAATGGGCAAAGCTGAAATTGGGCTCAGTGACAAGAAGGAAAGCAGAAAACACACAACCCCCGAGGTGTTTCCTTCCACAGTGTTCACAAGTCAGAAACTAATTTTATCCTTTTAGGCAACGGCTAACCAACGGGATCTGCAATGAACTCAGCTGGTACCTGAAAAAGGACTCGCGTTCTAAATTTGGGGGGAAACTTCCGTAGGCAAAATGCTTCACAATCCGTGTGAGTCGCCATCCTCATCATTGCGGCAACTCTGAAGAACAGGCTACCAGCTTTATACTGGGAGGAAGGATACCTGGGCACCTAAGAGCCCATCCAGAGGCATTCGCGTTCAAACAGGGAGCCTGGACTCGGGTTAAAACAAAACGGGCTCCTCCTACCCAGACATTCTGCCTTCGGAACCAAAAACTGAACACGCAGCACGGCAACCTGGGTTTCCACAACCGAAGAGGTCGGGATCCAGGCTAAAATAAATCCACCCAGAGATAAGGTGCTTATTTCTTGCAAAAGAAGGGAACAGCAAGCTCGGTTTTCTTTTCTTTTTTCTTTTTTTTTTGCGTCCCCGATATTATTATAAACCCTTGGAAATTCTGAGCCCAAGTTCTCAAATGAAAACAAAACACAGGGCTTTTAATATACATGCTGCTGCAAGAAATGTAGACACCACAGCCTGAAAAGAGGGAAAAGAATGGAGGTTGAACCTTACTCCAATTAAGGAAGAAGCTACGAGTCTAGGAGGTGAGCAGCATCAAACATGCACTGGCAGCAGGTGGCTCTCCTCCTCTGCTGCAGAGAAAAAAAGGGAGAGGGGGTGTAAAAAGCCTCTTCTCCCAACGTAGCAGTTTGCAACACTTGGTACCCATCCCGTTTAAGAAAACGGCTGGCAAACATACAAGCACGGACACACATAGACAGACACGTCGGGGCGACCTTCCTACGGTACGGGCGGGCGGGCGGGGCAGCGCTTACCGAGCAGAGGGAGCAGAACAGGATAGTTGTAAGGCATCACATAGAGATTGACACAGGTCAGGCTGGTGCTGGCCTTTAAATAACCAAAGGGGTGTCCGAGCTCGCTGTATTTTGCGCTGCTGCTCACGAAGACCTAGGGAGGAAGAGCAAAGGGGAAGGCAGGAGAGTTAAGACACACTGGGCAGGACAGAGCGGTAGTGGCTCGCTATTGAAAAAAACAGGTTGTAAAAGAGGGGTGAATCGTCTGTACGTTGGCGAGATAAAAAGTCCGCCCGTATTTTTATAAAGAGGTGACTGCAGCTTCATGTCCTTTGATTTAAATGTCTGGTTTTTCTCCAGTGAACCGACAGCTTTCCCAGCACTGTGCTCAAACTGCAATTTCTAAAATACCCACTCAGTGTAGCCACTGATGATGCCAAGGAGCGTTGTGCTCCTCCATATCCAAAAACGATCAGATTGGGGGGGACGGACACACATGATATATATACTAGAACGAAAGTGGCCTAGAGAGTTTGTTTCTCAATCTGCCCTATTTATTATCAGAGCATCACTTCATCATGCTAAGATTAGGGCCCTTCAATCCTAGTTAGCCCACAATCTCTTTTATAATCACCTATCAAACAATTCTCGTATTATCAGTTGTCATTCATGTTAACACGAAAGACAAATGCAGCTTTTCCTGAATTCTAGGTCCCAGAGAGGGTTTAATCATTTCTTTCTCTCCCTCTCCCTCTCCTACTACGTTGCTGGAGAGGTATGTTACGGCTGGACAAGGGAGAGGAGACACTGTAGAAGAGTTTCAGGACCAGGTAAAAGACAGGAGACAGGAGACTGGAAGGGGGAAAAAAGGGAGATAAAACACATTCTCTCCACCCCTGCAACTACTGTAGGGAGAAAAATGAAATTTTCCTGCCAATCCACTAACATTCTTACCACTCAGCAGCAGGCAATTCCACACAAAACTTGAGAGTTACCTATGAAATGGATTATTACAAGAAGCCTGCGTGTGAAATGTCAAGCAAGGCTACCCATTTTCCTGCTCAGAATAGTATGGCTGGTCCGAATGGCAGCAGGAAGGGGATACTCTCTCCCTCAAAACCTGCAATTACGCCAAGAGTAATAATTAAGGACTGAAGTGGGGATCCCCTGCAGGTAACCCAGCGGTACCCAGCGAAGGACCGGACCAATGGGATTGGTTCGGCTTATTTTCAAACCTTTTTAAATCTGTACGGTGTTAAACGATCTGAAAAAAACAGATCGTGCAAGTACCTGCCAGCACACATGAGACAACTTCCGTTCCAAGATGTATTGCGTTAAAGGTGACGGTTCTAGTTCGTACTTGTCAAATGGCAATTTGTCAATCACCATGGGTTCGCAATCCACGCAGGAGAACCTCACCACAGGATGAGCTGTGCGAGGGGGCTGGAAAGGATGGAAGAAGCAGAGAATCAGAAGCGCTGCAGAAGGTTCAGTCCCAGCCCGTTCCAAAAAGTACTTAGGGCTAACCATTGTACCTTAAGTCAACACATACATTCAGAGGTCATTAACAGATTTTTTTTCCTAACAAACCTCTACAAAGAGTTATAAAGTAAACTAGCACTGATGCTATTCAGTGTTTTTAATATGCTCAAAGTCCTTCACAGGTGACGTTTAAACTATTGGAAAGTCAGGTTTGTAGTACCTCCAGGAGATGGGAATGGAGCTGAGAGACAGGACAACTCTAGGCCCTTTCAGATGAGTTTAGGACCTGTACTAAGAACACATTCGTTAGGATGTTGTCTCAACAACATCTGAAGGGGCCCAGAATCCTCAGGAGTATCTTACATACCAGCGTTGGTGAATTCTGATCAGGCCAAAAAGATTCAGGAATTGGCCAATGTCCAACAGGTACCCCCGTTTTAGGGTTTGGACGCACATAGATGAGTTTATGACAGCTGTGCCATGGCTGAGAACCGAAGGAATTGACAGGCCTTGTGGCATCCACCAGTCCATCTAAGATCCAAGGAAAAACAGCACAGTAAGAAATAGAGACCATGAATATGATCGCCAGTTCTCTCTACACTGGAACAATGCAACAAAATAAGAGGTTATAAATATTAGTGCAACTTCAATTTAATAAGTTGGAGCACTCATCCAAAACCTAATTTGCATTATTTGTGTTAGTTCAAAGTCTTGGGGGTTTAACGGCCAGGTTTCTGTTTGAAGTCAGCAAAGATCCTTCAACCAAGACCTATTAAGCTGAGGGTCCACATAAAGCTTTAACTGTTACCTTCCCCAATGTGAGGAGGATCTGGTCCTGATTTTTCAAAATTAATGACCACACCACTCTGAACCTTCTGAGCAAGGGATTCTAAGCATTGGTTCAACATGCGCTGGGTCCGAACACAATACGAGCGCCCTGGAATACAAAACAGGGAAACAGACAGGTTTTAAATCAGGCAAGTTACAAGAAACGTACTTCAGGCTTAAGAACTGTAGGAAGAGGGAGGCTGCACGGTTTCCTTTAAAGGTACTTCAGGAGGGAAAAACTGGACTTGGAACGCTTTCAGAATCAAAGCAGGTGGTCATTTTTATTCCCATTTGATCCCAATTCTGGAAAAAAGTTTTATATGGAAAGGGAAAAATAGAGTGACAAGGGAGTACCAAGCTTCCTTGTTGACAGTATGTAGAGCGATTTTTAATTTGGTAAGGAATGTTTTTAAAAGGACTCTTTCTAATCGTATCTCGAAAGAAAAGTGTTTCTAGGGCCAGAAGGTAAAGTTTTATACGAAGGGTGTCTTGGATGTTCACGATGCTTCTTCTAGAACAGTGATGGCTAACCTTTTTCGGACTGCGCCCAAATCCCCAAAATGCAATGCGTGTGTGCCCCTGCACGTGCCCTACACATGCACTCCGCCCCCTGCACGTGCCCCACCCCGTGTGCATGCATGGCAGAGACCCGAAGACCAGCTGGTTGGCGGGAGACGCTCGGGGATGCATGGTGGAGCTGAACTGAGCATGCTGCGTGCCACCCCTGGCACATGTGCCACTGGTTTGCCATCACGGTTCTAGAACAACCAAAGGGTATTATTAACAACAGGGACCTTCGGAGCAATCCGATCTTAGTATTTTTCCCACAGCTTGTTATAGTGACAAGTTTGACAAGGCGTTCAGAAGGGCAAGCTTTACTAGGAGATTAGAAAATATAAAACCGTCTTTATAAACTCAACAAGGACCACTGCTTTGGAGCTGCTGCACAGATGTTCCCAGAAAGCCAGCAGAGATTGAGGGGGAAGAGAAAAGCCAAGGCACAACCCACAAGAGAGAACAAGTTGAACCAACTAAAGTTCAACCTTTTCTGCCCCGGCTAGAATCTCACACGGTTTCCTAGACTGCTAAACTGCGAAAGCTGGCTACCTCCAGTGACTTCGCACATCTGCGTGATGGCAGATTCATCTGTGGGAACGCTCCCTAGCTGCTCGGGTTCCACTGAAGGGGCTCCGGGCAAGCGCAGCACGAGGGCAAACAGTCGTTGATCCCAGCGAAACGGTTCTTTGGTTAGCTCGCTACCAGGCAGGGGAGAATTCAGAGGCAGATGGAGCTGTAGAAAGGAGGAGAGAAATGTTTTAGCTAAGAGTCTGCCAGGACTCCACAAGCAAAGGTGGCCAAAATCACAGAAAGAAAGAGCGCCCCGGGAACAAAACAAACAATCCTGCATTTTTAATAAGCCTTTGATTCCTTTATAAAGAGTGTGTTGACATTTTAACAGCAAACGTGCCACGTTCAGAGCACAGCAATTTAGTCGTGTACCTTACTTACCTCCTCTCGAACAGAAGAAGTATTTGTCAGCTTGTTTCCATCTGTGATGGTAATTAAAATCGACGGCTCTAAAAAAAAAGGATTCCTCCCCTACAGAAAGGGACAAAATGCCGAAATTAACCCCTTCAAAGAATACTGAATTTTTGTTTCTGGCTAGGAGGGGAGGGAAAGATTTCAGTCTCCCTGGACAGGGGGAGGGGTTTCCCAAACGGCCCGTAGAATTTATTTTAAGCATTATCAGTAACCGCTCTGATCCCTTTTACAAAAGAGCTCTAAACCTCTGAGGGAAATTCAAGGCCAGCATCCCATTTACCTGCCCGTAGTTGTCTATTCCAGAGACTAATCTGTTGAGGTTCAGCAGGTCAAAGGATGATCGCAGAGCCTGGCCCAGGGTGGTCAGTCCAGATGCTTGCAGGTTTTTCAGTTCGTTCATGAAAGTGGCATGGTTTTCCTTCCATCCAGCCTAAAGGAGGAGCAAAGGCCACGTTTACTTTGTGACGGCCAAGGAAAAAGGGCTTCAAAACAAGTTATTTTACTGAATAGGCGCAATGCAAGAATGCAAGTGATGAGGAGCAATTCATTCAGGTAAGCATCGGATGAGCTCAGCTGCCTGAAGGACTCCAGTTCCAGCTGGCTTCCACTGCCCCCACTTTACTGAGACAGCAATGTGGCACACCCTCCTTTTCTGCCGTTTCAATGGTTGGCAGCAGCATCTTTCAGATCTCATTCCAATAGGTTTAATTTAAGTGAATGGCTACAAAGAGCCTCTGAATCACGGCTAATCTTTTAAGGACTATTACATTAAATTGCCAAGCGTCACTGGGCAGGGAACATCCGCCAAATAAGCCATTCTATTTCATAGTCAAGAGTCCTAGAGAGTAATTTTTTTTCACCCCTGGAAAAAACCGTAGTCGAATATGGGAACTCTCTCAGGCTTTTTTTTCGGTGGAAAACTAAAGGAACGTGGCCAGATTGTTATACGTAGCCTCGGACTCACTGGACATGCTTTCACTCTCTGTGAAAAAAGTTCTATCGACATCACACAATTTTCCTCCTTGGCCTCTGCCATGTTCAGCACATAAAAAGACTTTTTTGTACCCAAATATCCCGGATGGAGAGCCATTTTTAAAAAATTCCAGAGCTAAGTTACTTATCAAATAGATGTGAGGTATTTAACTGCAAATCCTCCTTCTCCAAAGAAACAGGTCTCCTCAGCATGCCAATGATGAACCTGTTCTAAGCTTTTTTGTTCTCAATTTGCAAGTTGCTGGAAACATTACAAAAGATTTAGGAGACAAGCTTTTCAGTGGCTGCCATGATTTCATCTCTCCACACCATACAACTCACCATCTTCAACTGTAGCTGTTTAAGATGCAGAAAATGTGATTGAGCAAAGTGTTGCAATTCCCTACCACCCTACCGTCAATACCCAATTTTAATCTTACAAATTAGGTCTTTGGGTCTAAAACATTTTCCCAATAAAACTCCCGATGAAGGATCCACTAAGTGAGTAGCAAAATATCCCCAGTACAAAAGCAGCAATTACTGGCTTAACAAAAATTTAATTCACTAACCAAGAGCCACCCAAATAAATATAAATATCAACTTTAAAACTAGACCCACCTAGCTAAGGAGCAACGTCTAGCCAACTTTAGCTGGATCTTCAAATGCTAAGGGCAGTCAGACATGGTTAGCACTTTCATTGGTAACGCCAAAAGAGCCAAGAGCTCAAAAGTAGCTCTTGAGAAGTAACCCACCTCCATCTCCAAAATGATGATACCAAATTACTGCATTTTTGCCCCCCATGGAACAAGTGTGGGCCACTTGTGAGAGCTTATAGAGAGATGTGGTGCGATTCAGGTATTGGACCACATCAGATCTAGATTGTGGCTCAGGCTTATTCAAATTTACACAAATGCATCTCGGCGTATATATTTGCAGCTATTAAAAATCTGAGTAACCACAGCCTCATTACTTGCAATATTCTAAATACATCATGTATGTTCCGGATACCTGACACCAAGTACACCATATTACACCAGGGAGGTTACTTGATGCCACACAACCTCCAGAGAGGCTGGAAAAGTGGTATGAACACAGGGCGTTTAGAGAACCAACTTCCCTTTCTCCCTCCTTCCTAGATCACCAGAAAAAGCGACGAATAACCTGCAAAATAATCCAGTAGATAATTCTCCCAAAGATTTGTTCTGAACAGATAGAAATTGAATTAACCAATGTATTTGCTCAGTCATGAATGCGTGAAGTACTGTAGATCATTCCTGATCCCAGTTTTTGGGTATGTCTAGTCTAGTGAAACGAAGGGCTAGGGGTGACATGATAGTAGGGTTCCAATATTTGAGAGGCTGCCACAAAGAGGAGGGGGCTCAATCTATTCTCCAAAGCACCAGAAGGCAGGGCAAGAAGCAACGGATGGAAACTAATCAAGGAGAGAAGCAACCCAGAAATAAAGAGAAATTTCCTGACGGTGAGAATAATTAATGAGTGGAACGGCTTGCCTCTAGAAGTTGTGGGTGCTCCATTACTGGAGGCTTTTAAGAAGAGATTGGACAGCCATTTGTCTGGAATGGTATAGGATCTCCTGCTCAAGGATTGGACAAGAAGACCTCTAAGATCCTTTCCAGCTCTGTTATTCGGTTATTCAATGCTAGCTATTTGCCTTTTGTTACAATCAACCCCTTATGCGAGAAAAACAAACTATAATTCACCCTTTTAAATAGAAGAACAGCCCTCTAAATCCAGTGCTGCGGTCTGACAAGGACACCCCCCTCCCAATAAAACTGACATCTGTTAGAAGCTGGAGCCCTGCAAATGAAGAGACAACAAGTGTTCCTTCCAACAGAGAAAAATAACCACAGAGGTGTGCCTGAAGAATGACAGACTGAAAAACAAGGAGGGGCATGATTAACTTGGCAAATTGCCAGAAATCTCTCCCCGTCCCCCCTTCACCCACTTTATCCCAAAAGGCAGTGGTTGGGCCTTGCGAAGATCCAATTTTCATTAGACCTTGATGCTCCAAGCAGCTGTTATCTCCCTAGACCAGACTCTGCTGGCTGGGGAATTCTGGGAGTTGAAGTCCACCAAGCTTAAAGTTTGCCAAGGTTGGAGACCCCTGCCCTAGACCAAAGTGTCCAACCTTGGCCACTTTAAAACTTGTGGACTTCAACTCCCAGAATTCCCCAGACATCCCTGCACAGCTGTCGGGAGAATTCTGGGCTTTGAAGTCCACGGGTCTTAAAACTCACCAAGGTTGGACACTTTTCCCCTAGACTAACCAGATGGCACTCAGCAATTAAACCACCACCCAAAAAATAATAAAAAATCGCCATGGGGAAATTTTTACCCAATGGCTCTTGGTACACGGTGCTCTTTGAAAACTCGCAAGCCAAGTTTTGCAACCTTTCGTTAAAAACACCACACCCTGATGGAGACACACACCGCCATGGCAGCTAATTCGAGGAACAATACAAGCCTTCCACATCATACTTCCAAAGGTCAGAGGGGGGGGGAGAGGAGCAGAACGACCTGTTGAAGAGGCGTAGGGGAGCTGCTCCCCCTCTGCAAACAAATTAAACATAAACAAAGGATTTAACCTGAGATAGTCCCTGCCTTAAGCCAGCTGAAAAGATTCTACCATGAATCGTGGGCAGGAAATTCCATCTTCAGCTCACATTTTTTAAACACACTCAAGTATGGCCAGACTGGCTCATAAGCAATGATTTAAATAATTTAAACTGGGACGGTTTCATCCATCTGCCATCTCCTTTTGAAGGTCTTCTATACAGGTGGTCCTCTGACTTATAACCATTCGTTTAGTGACCATTTGAAGTTACAATGGCACTCAAAAAAAAAAAGGGGGGGGACTTAGAACCGTTGCAGTATCCCTGTGGCCACAAGATCAAAATTTGGATGCTTCACAATTAAACTCATATTCATATTTGCAGGGTCCCGGGTGCTGCAATCTTGTTTTGCAATCACCTTCTGACAATCAGCAAGGTAAATTCATTTTATAGCCATGCTACTAATTTAACTGTGGCTAGAAAGGTTATAAAATGAGGAAAAACTCAACTGTCTCACTTAGTAACAGAAGTTTTGGGCTCTGTTATGTTTCTAAGTTGAGGATTATCTGCACTTGCTAGGAATGGTTGTAGAATAGCGGGCTATAATTTATGTAGATTCTGCTCTTAATGTTCATCCCTAAAGGGGTGAACCTGATAACGTTTTTCTTCACTTATGGACTATGTTTTGTTGAAGTTCCTTCCACAAGATGATGTGGAGACTCTAGAAAGAGTGCAGAGAAGAGCAACAAAGAGGATTAGGGGATTGCAGGCTAAAGCATATAAAGAACGGTTGCAGGAATTGGGTATGTCTAATTTAATGAAAAGAAGGACTACGGGAGACATGATAGCAGTGTTGCCATCTCAGGGGCTGCCATAAAAAAGAGGGAGTCAAGCTATTCTCCAAAGCACCTGAAGGCAGGACAAGAAGCAACGGGTGGAAAATAATCAGGGAGAGAAGCAATTTAGAACTAAGGAGAAATTTCCTGACAGTGAGAACAATTAATCAGTGGAACAACTTGCTTCCAGAAGTTGTGAATGCTCCAACACTGGAAGTTTTTAAGATGTTGGAAAACCATTTGCCTGAAGGGTTTCCTGCCTAAGCAGGGGGTTGGACTAGAAGACCTCCGAGGTCCCTTCCAACTCTGTTATTCTATTCTATTCCCTCCTCCTCATCCAAAATCAGTGATTTGGGAACAATTGCTGGAACGAAGGGGAATCTACGTGTGTCAGGATAATGCTGCAGGATCCAATCTGGGCCAGTGACTGGGACCAGAGCTTTTGTCTTTCGAGCTTTCGGACTCGTGCTCTGACGATGGGCTCCGGTACAAGTCTGAAAGCTCAGAAGACAAAACCTGGTGGTCCGGGTGAGCAGCCCACATCGGATTCTGCACAACTGTTAGAAGACAGTACATCCCAAAGAATCCGTCTGCATTTGCCAGAAGAGCCGCTGCTCCACAATGCCTTAGGCCTGATTCTGTTTCCCGGTACCCAGAAAGTTGCTCTCAGAACTTAAATTTATTAGGGAGGGAGTGATCGGGGAAAACTGCATTTGTGATGGAAGGTTTAACCGTCTCCACAGGCTGCAAACCCCAGAGAATCCCAACACACGTGGCGATGAGGTCGAGAAGAAAAATGGCTAACGTAAAAAAAAAAAAGGCTAGGCAAACACAGACGACTGTATTTCTAATACCTAAAGATAATTTTTCTGCTCCTCAGGAAACCAAGATTTAGAACAGAACAGAGTAAGAGTTGGAAGGGACCTTGGAGGTCTTGTAGTCCAACCCCCTGCTCCGGTTAAATTTAGTACTGTCCTAAGCCAGATTTAATCTTCTCAAGCAGCCATAAAAGTAAATGTATGTGCATTAAATTAAGGCAGGCAAAACTGGGCTTTCGGGAAGCTAATATACCCAAAAATCGTATGCAATTCTAAAATGAATGACGAAGGGGATGAGCTGCAGTGTATTAGCCTTTTCGTACTTCCCGCCTCACCCGGCTTCAGATTTGACAAGATATTTAAAATGTATTCTACCAAGTTAATTTATTTTTATCTTATCATTCCAATTCTATAGTTGCTCTCCTTTTATTTTTAGGACTGTCCCCAGCCAGGTGTTATAAAGGTGTACAGGACACTAAAATTAAGATGTTTTGCTTGAGTGTCCGGAGATGGCTAAATTGTTCTCTGCCGATGTTAAGAAATGCTTCACCAAACCCATTTTTCAAAATTGTGATGTGAATTTACTCCTGGACCATCCCTAAATTCCATCAAGGGAGTCCACATGCAATTCCACATCTGAGGGTTCCCGAGTTTTAACAACGGCTCGCAACTCACTGTTTCCAATGCCACCACCTTTTACAAGTGCAAAGGCATGTATTTTGGAAGAGTTACGAAACTCTCCAAATTGGTCACACGTGACAAGAGTTCTGCTTTGTGTTCCTCGAGAAAGAAAACATCCATTTGCCACGAAGGGTTAAAAGACACTAAATTCCATTTTCAGCTGCCACTTACATCGAAAACGTCTACTCCATTTTGAGGCATATAAAGGGAAGCAGCTTTGGAAAAAGAAACAGGAAGAGCCTTCCTGACCAGAGTGTCACGAGAAGTTTCCGATGACAAGATCCGGAGAGACTAGCCAGAACAAGTTCTGCCAGCAGCCAGCTCTTCAGAGCAACAGATGACGTAGGGAGACCCAGAGGTGTGAACCAAAGCCAAGTCAGAGCACTACATGCACAAGTTTGCGTTGGCACAATTACATGCAGCCAAATGCAGATGTCTTGGTTGCTTCCCTCCATTCTTAAACTCTGAAAAAGCCTTCAGTTGGATTTCTGGTGACCGGTTAAACCAGGGATCTGCAACCTTAAACACTCAAAAGAGCCATTTGGACCCATTTTCCACAGAAAATAAAACACCGGGAGCCACAAAACCTTTCCCGTGCCTGACTATCTCTTGAGCGGCCACAAAACTAGCATATGTAGTTGAATTAAACGTTCTGTTTTCTTCTGAAACTTCTCTTTTCTTGGATTTATCCATGGTTGGCCTACTGGGGGTTGAAAAGCTCAATAAATCGCATGACAGCAGGTGTCGTACATTGGCGGTTGTGACGCATACTTTGAGTGACAGGGAGCCGCAGCAAAGGGGTGAAAGAGCCACATGCGGCTCCAGAGCCACAGGTTGCTGACCCCTGGGTTAAACTGTGTGCTTTCTTCCACGGCCCCCTCTATTTCTCTGCCATGAACTGCTAAGGGTTATCTGTAGGCAATTTTGTTTTGCGAGACCCATTTCATCCCCATTTTAAGTGTTTCATTTCAACTTTGAAAATTCTGAAGCAGCCCACCAGAAACACAATTCCACAGGGAGGAGAAGGGGGAAAAAAGGAAGAGAGCTTCAACCAGAGAGAAGTTTAAAGACCATGGATTAGTTCTTCATCCAAACTGGAGGGACCTACCAAAGGATTATTTTGCTATTCAGGCAATACAAGGCAGAAGGGCTACTCAGAGATACTGGTATATTTTTTTCCCCTATAGGTGTTTTAAAATTCTAACTAACTCTCACAGGGATGTAAGACCACTTGGGGAAAACAACGCAGCCCTGCAATATGGAATTTTGATCGCTGGGCCATTCCAAAAATTTGGTAGAATATAGACCTTTTGGTGCAAGCAGAAAGTGAATTCAAGAAAACAGATATGAAGATGGGGAGGGGATGTTTTTTGGCTTTCCGAATGCTTGTTTACGACGTGGGATTTTCCCAACAGCTCTAAACATCCAAACAGCCTTCAAAATACAGGGTGCTCCATTTCTAGAAGACAAAACTAGTGCATGAAAAAATAAACTGAAGAGCAAAACCTACGCACAAAAGCTGAACAGCTTTTCACCATGTTGAGAATTATGGTCTCAACTCATCAAAATAAGAGGATGAGTCAATGAGATTGACTTGATTACAGATCTGTTTGGGAGGATTTCTTAGAAGATGAACTCAATAGTGCTATTTGAGAGCTCAGCGACAAATTAAACCCTCTATGTAGTCTGAATGGAGACCCTTCTTAGACTCTTGTGTCCTGTGTCCCACAGGCCAAAGATCATCACGAGTCAGACAAGAAAGGAGGGAGTGGCTGGTTCTTTTGCAACGTTCCCTATAAGCCTGCAATCAGCCATCAATTACACTTCTTTCTTAAGGATCGCTGTTCTTTATAGCCCATCCAACGTAGTTGAACACTTGACTTGGGAAATGTAGGTTTTATGAAACAGCTGGCCTAGCAGTTCTTGAAGTCATCTCCTTCTCTTACTGGTTAGCTTTGAAGTTATCCTTCTTACAGATTAGCTATCGGCGCTGCTACAATAAATATTTGCACTCACTCAACTGGACTGTTAAGTGGCAGAGGAAGCAATGGCCAAAACTAAAATCATTGGGCAATGGTTACAGATTACATACCTATTGGCTACCTACATTGCCAACCACAAATATAGCCTTTACACCTGATAGAATATGTGTAGCTCAGGGTTAAGTTGTGGGGTCCTTGATGCTCTCGGAGCTGTTTGTTTTCTGGCAGACGTTTCATGACCCAACTACGTAACATCATCAGTACTAGCCTTTATATCTTCTGGTTAACTTCTTTCAATAGGAGCTCTGGTGGCTCAACAGACTAAGTAGTCTGTTATTAACATCTGCTGCTTGCAATTACTGCAAGTTCGAGTCCCA
>JANHZT010000903.1:19275-29834 GCA_032468215.1 Stegonotus admiraltiensis
AAAAAAAAGTTGGCCACGCCCACCCTGTCACATTACCCCCCCAACAAGCCACGCCCACAGAACCGGTAGTAACAAATTTTACATTTCACCCCTGCTCCCAACCATCTGGGTCTTAATTTTACTGACCTCAGAAGGGTGGAAAGCTGAGTCAATTTTGAGCCTGCCAGGATAAAACTCTAGGCTGTGGACAGAGTTTGCCTGCATTACAGACACTGCATCACGAGGGCTCCACCACCAGCAAGTTGAGTAAAGGGCTCCTTGCTTCCTTTTGCTTTGTTCCATTTGCAGAGATGTCTTACTTCAAAGAGTTTACTGGATTCTGCATAGGGCCAAACGAAATATTCTGATGCACATTGATATATAAACTTGGATGAAGGAGTCAAAGTCCTGCCTTTTTAGGCTTCACAAGCTATTAATCCTCAGACAATCAATATTTTGCCTTTTTGAAATACATAATTATATTTGACAGCAAGCCAGACAGAATATCTGTTAAGATCTATTAACAGTGATTCATAATTAAATAGCAGTCACTTTAAAAAGCTACTGCCCCTTGGCAACATTGCTTGAGCTAAGTGTTTACTATTCTTGTTTGCGTTCACAATGGCAGTCATTTGATTACTTGTTTATTTTTATTATTATTAAATGAAAGTGTAGAGATGATATTGAAAAATATATGAAGTAATCCCACCTGAAAAAGACATACTGTCCAATTCTACCCATGACAGGTATATCCAAGTGAATTCAATGGTTTTTATATCCAAGTTAACCTGCCAATTAGGCACACAACTTTGACGTTTCTTTAAATCGTCATTATAAATATTTTTATTTTGTGTTTACCTAGCTCAGACGACATATAACAACAGTGGAAAAGGTGGCAACTAGGATTTTTTTTCAATTGGAAAATATTGTGTTTTAATCATGCACATTAATGTTCACTATCTCTATATGCCTTCCATCCTTCCGAGGTCTGTAAAATTAGGACTCAGATTGTTGGGGACAATAAGCTAACTCTGTAAACCACTTAGAGGGGGCTGTGAAGAGGTATATAAGTCTAAGTGTTATTGCTATGTGTACACACACACACACACACACAGAGACAAACACATGCATGCATGCATACATACATACATACATACATACATACATACATACGAAGATCGAATTAGGGTTCTCCTGACCTAGGCATTATACTAAATTAGGGAGTCAAATCTTTTTGAAGTTTTCCATGATAAATTTTGTTATGTTTTTCTCATGATAATATTTTTTTCACTTCTTCATTAAATTGTCTTCTAATGATGGTGTCTTGGTGACAGAACAAGCATTTATCTTGAAAAGGACATTTAGTGCTGCTAGAAAATCCATTCACTATAGTTTCCGAGGTAACACTCCTTGACAATTCCTATGTTATACAAAAGATCAGAAGCTGCAAAAAAATACATAACTCGGTCCCTGTTTTTTCAGATTGGGATCTGCCTGTTTCATTGTGGTTTGGGGCTCGACAGAAAACAATACATATTCCCATAATTATAGTGCTAGTTTTACTCTCTAGTGCCGTGATGGCGAACCTATGGCACGGGTGCCACAGGTGGCACGCGGAGCCATATTGGCGGGCACGCGAGTGTTTCCCTAACTCAGGTCCAGCAGGCATGCATGCACTGGCCAACTGATTTTTAGGCCTTCTGGTCCCACCGGAAGTCGGGAAACTGGCTGTTTCCGGCCTCCAGAAGGCCTCCGGGGAGATGGGGAAGGCTGTTTTTGCCCTCCCCAAGCTCCTAGAAAGCCTCTGGAGCCCAGGGGAGGGGAAAAAACGGGCATACTGGGCCCACCCTGCCATTGCGTGCCAAAAGCAGGGGGAAGTGGGGGGGGTCATGTGCCCATGCGTGGGAGGGTGGAGTGCATTGAATTATGGATGTGGGCACCCACACCTGCGACACCCCCCCCATTTCCCCTGCTTTTGGCACTCGATGGCAAAAAGGTTAGCCATCACTGCTCTAGTGCATACAAGTCAAAATAATCTACCTCTGTTGTTCACCATCATACATTTGTTACTGCACAGCAAATGTCTTTATTTCCAGAATTGCAATGAAAATATTTGTTTGGAAAGCTAAAAGGGATACTCTTTGAGGTTACAAAAAGATAACATAAAATGAAAGGCAAATCGAAAGCTTTGTAATTTCAAACCACAAAGGCTAGTCAGAACAAGCCAGATGTGTAGGACATTGAAAACTCTGTTTTTGTTTCTTTCTGATTTTCTAGAAGTGCTTCAATCCATTTTCAACCAAATAAAAATAACAGGGACCTATCAAAATTCTAAGCCTCAGATAAATTATATTTGGCCTAGCTGTATCAAGATGTTCTGACCTAGGCTTCCCAAGAACATGAAGCAGACTCCTTGTCCCGACAAAAAACCCTTTTTATTGAGTTACTGTGAATTCTTTTCATTCACATCCAGCAAACTCTTTCAAGGGAGAATTTACAGTCATAGACCTTATCTGGCTTGGAGAGCTGCCAGGCCGATATCTTCAAAACTTGGCCAGGAGGCTCGGAGAGTCATGAACCAATTAAGTGAACGAATTGTCTCCTGCAAACTCCACTCCCCTTTCACTCCTCTTTTATTCCCTCTGGGAGGGGCCATTCATCGTCCATCTGTAGCCTTACTCCCAAGTCGACCCTTGTTCTTTAGCTGTTCCCTTTGTCTGGCAATTCTGTGCATCTGCACACTGGGAACAGGCTCCAGTTGTTCATCTGCCTCACTGATGTCTGACAACTGATAACTGGCATACAGCCCTGGCCCCCTCTCTGCCTCTGACACAGAGCCCTCATCAGAGCCTTCCCCAGACTCCAGGACTGGCCCATGCTCCTCCCTAACTTCCTCACTGTCCGAATATGCTGCCAGCTCCGCTGACCGCTGGTGGGCCACAACACAAGAAATGATCTTGCAAAGCCTTCAAGATACATTTCTGTTTGTTTGTTTGTTTGTTTGTTTGTTTGTTTGTTTATTTATTTATTTAAGAAATGTATATAGTCACCCAACTCTGGATAGTTTACAGAAATAAAACCTCAAATACAAAACCCAATATACCCCCAACCTCCTGGAGACAACCATTCAAGCAAACCACTTTATGGACTCCATATCAATCTGGGATTTCCCAGGCCCGCTGGCAAAACCATGTCTTTGGGCCTTTCAGAAGAGCATCAAGGAGGGGCTAGTCTTATCTCTGCAGGGATGATGTGCCATAGGTAGGGAGGGAGCCACCACAGAAAAGGCCCTTCTTTGTCCCACTAGGTGTACCTCCTTGATGGAGGGAACCTGTAACATACCCTGCCTATCTGATCTGATCAGTTGGGTAGACATAATTGGGAAAAGAGAGTCCTCCAAATAACCTGGCCCCAAGCCATATAAGTGATAGCTATCACCATGAATTGGACCTGAAAGCAAACTGGCAACCAATGCAGCAAAAAAAAGTTAAGTCTAGATGTGTGCAAATCTAGACTTGCATAAAACCATACAGACAATTTCATTTTAAATCAGTTGAAGCTTCCAAATACTTTTCAAGGGTAAAGTACACTACAGTAGTCAAGACAGAGATGACTAGTGCATGAGTGACTGTGAACAGGGTCTGTTGGTCCAGGAAAAGGCATAACTGATGTGCAATTTGCGTCAATCTCCCTTCTACTTCAATCACCATCCCATCTGTACTCCCCTCTCTAATTTGGAACTGAATGCATCTCACATGTTGATTGCTCCACAGCTTTTCTGCCAAGGAATGTCATTCTTTGTTTGGACAATGCTAAGACAGCCTTTTCCTAGCTTTCAAATTGAAAAACTGAACACAGTGCCTCGCTGGAGGGATTTGATTGGCTATCAATCCTTGTCATGCAATAACACACTTTCCTGCCATTGTCACTTGTCAGAGCTTCTCAGAGTAATATAAGCCACATGGCTTGAATGTCCAAAGGCTGGTAATCATCAATAGAAGAAGACTTCTATTGTTTATTGGGGTCTACTAAAATAAAAGGCTGACAGATGACACTCCAGAAGCTTAATAAGATGAAGGTAGTTCTTTCAGCTGGACCATAAGAGGGATTATGTCTGAGCAGCAGATAAAGAGCTTATTCCAGAAACAGACACTGCTTTGTTGTTGTTCTTCAAACTTTGTCGCTCTCTCAGAATTATTACTCTAGCCCTACTTCCATTCTCTTGGCTTAGAAATGTTGGCTTGAGAATTTGCTCAGTACTTATATTCTACATCTGTTATTATACACTGGAGTAGAGGACACTGTAATATATATATATATATATATTTGGAAGCACATTTTCTAAAAAGTCAACTGGTAGGAGATTTGGGCATTTAACTCCCTTACTTTAACGGGAGATATCTTGTTAAGTCATTCCTAATTCATTTTTCCGCATGACTACTCATGAAAATTGCGAAGGACTTTTTTTTAGGAGGGAAAAAAGCATGTGTTTCAAAATTGGATTAATGTGTCTTATAATTTGCTTCACACTCCAAGTTCAAGGAAGCAAAGGTAAGTGTGAATTAAAGTGTACTGTACATACGTTACTTCAACTAGGTGATGGAGAGGAAACAGAGAGAAAGAGAGAATTTGAAAGATGTGGCTAGCATATGTTTTGTTTAAACTAAGATATAGTTGCAATAGAACCTAGGCTATTCCTATTTCTTGTTATAAATCTTAACATAATAAATAATTGTTTTCAATTGTTTTGAGTCTACAAAGAACAGAAAGGATGCCTTCATTTTAGAGTGCCAATTTTAACATGCATCAAGGCAATTACTTTTGATAAAAATGACTTCAGTTAAGAACTTTCAGTGAGAGCTATTAATTTCAAAAACCAAAAGAGCTAATAAACATTCTCTGGAAAAGTAAAAAAAAATTATATCTATCCTGAAATATAATCAAATTTATTTTTAACTAACTTTTTTTTCTTTGATTTCAATGTAACATTTGGGAATCACTGTATACATTTAGATGAAGCATTTCTGATGAATAGAAATTGTCATGCTCCAAATTAACACAGAAGATTTAAGAGGAAATAGCATACATAAATGTGTACATTTATCAGAACCAAAGACATTTTTATTACAATACCAGTATTAAAAAGAAATATAAGGTCAATAGCAGCCAGAAGTCTGATTTCCAGTTGGAATTTGGTATAATTTACTGAGTTTTTTAATACCTGTAATGAGTTTAATTATGTAATCAATAAGTAGAAGACGTTTGTTGTGAGGAAAACATACGTATTACAAATCTTAAATTGACTTTTTAGACTATTATTTGTTGTTCTACCTTTCATTTCTAAATCAATATAATAATTTAATAGTATTCTAAAAGTACTATTTTCAGGCAAGGAAAAAAACGAATGCTTTCCTAAAGCATTAAGCAAAATGTAGCTATAGCTGTATGGCTTTTGCAGTTAAGTTGACATTTTACAAAAATTAAAACAAATTTACTCAACAAGTTGCCCACACAAATTCACAAAGAGAGCCCTTTTGTTTTCTTAAAGGAGCTTTATTCCAGTACTAGTTCTTCTTTGCATCTATCCAAAAACTGGAATAATTACAGGGGTTTACAACTTTTTATTATTGTACTTTCTGAACTAAAAACTTCAATCTCATTCTTGTTTTCTCTCCCTCTCCCTCTCTCTCTCTCTCTCTCACACACACACACACACACACACACACAAACACATACACACACCTTATCCCTTATCCCTAACTCAAACTAGGCTAAGTTCCAGAAAAATCCTATGAAGTGGAACCATGCCTAGTGCAATGACCAATGCCATGTCTCTGTGATGGGCTCAAAGGACTACAGTTCCCATTCAGTTTTAACTTTCTAATAGAATAACAGAGTTAGAAGGGAAGTCTTCTAGTCCCATTCCCTGCTCAAGCAGGAAAATCTATACCATTTCAGACAAATCATTCTCCAATCTCTTCTTTAAAACTTTCAGTCTTGGAGCACCCACAACTTTTGGAGGCAAGTTGTTCCACTGATTAATTGTTCTATCAGGAAATTTCTCCTTAGTTCTAGATTGGTTCTTTCTTTATTAGTTTCCATCCATTGCTTCTTGTTCTGCCTTCAAGCGTTTTGAAGAATAGGTTGACCCCCTCTTTTTTGTGGCAGCCCCTTAGATATTGAAACACTGCTGTCATGTCACCCCAGTCCTTTTCTTTAAATTAGACATACCCAATTTCTGCAACCGTTCTTCAAATGTTTTAGCCTCCAATTCCTTTCTAACTAAGCTTGATAACTCCAAGATTAGTACTCTTCTTACACTTCCTGATACTACCCTACTTCATTATCATCCAATTCACATGAAATAATCCCATGTTTTGAGAATCCCATGTTTTGAGGCCTTGTTGAGTTTTCTTAAATGACTCCACTCTAGTATTTTTCTACACACTGCATAAATTATAAACTGCAAGACAAACTCTTTTGCCTCAATTGCCTGCTTTGAAGTGGTCTCATAAACTTCAGCGTCATTCAATATTGTTCATATCTTTTACATTAACTATTACAATTAAGGAGGAAGGGAGGTTCTTATCTGAGTGCATGTGGCAGATAGAGAATTATCTCATATGATTGGAAAGTATTTTCCTTCATCTGAAAACCAAAGTAAGTGTTTGTTTGGCATTCTGGAAAATTAATAAATATCTAAAGCTTCTTGACAGAAGTGATGACTAATCTCCACAAGATGAAGCAATAAAAAATTCTTCTTTAAATATTTGACGGATAAGGTGTTTTAGAAAAAGCAGAAGTATAACCAAGTCAGGTGGGAAAATAGAGGGATAACATTTTTAAAAATAGTTTTCTTTTATTCTCTGCAAAAAGCCTTTGGTTGGTTGAATTTATAATTCTTCCATTGCATATATTTTAACACTGAGCAAAGTATACATGACAGCCTATAAAAATATAACGAAGGGTGTTGAATTTTGTCAGTTTATATTATAACCTGTCTGGATTTTTGAAACAGACTGGAAAAAGTATCATCCCCGCATTTTAAAAATATGATTTAAAACATTTGATGCTTGACACACACACATAAATAATTCCTCTCACTCATATTCATAATCCTTAACACTGGAATATATTTGAATTTCCCAAATTTAACAGCCAGTTCTAGATGTAGTTTGCCAGAAGTCAGTCTCACTGATTTTAATTTTAATGAAACTTTTTTTTGAGTATTGAATGACAATTTAAATGGACCAATTAGAAGTGAATAAAGAGAGTGGGAGATGTGGAGGAACGTTAATGGCTGAAGCCGCGGACAGCTCCCTTTAAAAGGGACTGTCGCGGCTAGGCAAACCATTGCTGTACTGGAGCTAATAAAGAGCTGTTACTGAAGTCCTGTGTCCATTCCTGTGCCCACTATTCAACACTTTTCAAAGTATCTTTGCATAGGATTAAAAATTAAATGTGCTAATAGAGCATTGTCTTAGTTTGATGTACCAATAAAAGAGGTACAATTATCACAGTAATTTATTTAGAGAAAAGGTCCACATTTCTATCTATTATAACCAACTGGAAACCAACTGTAATTTGGAGGATGGTTTATTTAAGGTTTTGTTTAGAGATAAGAGGTATATGGGAAAGAATTCATTTACTGCATTTTAAAATTATTAGATTAAGGTTAAAACAGTTATGATGTTGTCTGGCAATTTTTATTGGCTCTTTATTGACTATATTTGAATGATGAGGTTTAGGGGATTTGTTTGTAGGTAGAAAATGAGAAACAAATGTCAAAGGAAGGAATTCACGTGGGTTTATTAGATCAAGTTTATAATAGATATGTTGTTATTTCTGGTAACCCTTAATGGACTTTTGCTGATTAGGATGGATGATGAGGCTTTAAAGATTTATTAATAGAGAATGAGATGAGATATGGGGTGAGCAGATTGTTGATTTTAAGAGATGTAGATAAGTTGCTAACATTATTTATACTTGCTGGGATGAAGGGGAAAGTTATCTTTCTCTTTCAATTTTTCCTTGTTTTTCTTTGCCCTCTTTCTTTTTTACTTTTTATAGTTTATATTAATTGTATTTATTTAATGCAATCTTGAATAAAAATTATCACTAAAAGATAAAAAAAAAAGAAATGTGCAGTGGGGGTCTTGGGAACCATCTGGATCATAAACCCCTTCAACTCTAACAATATGCTGGCCTTGGATGTGCAGATACATAAATGTATGCGATGCTAGGTATTGATTATGTGCCATCAAATCACCGTTAGTTCTTAGAGATTACATCAGGGGCATCTAACCTTGGCAACTTTAAGACCTGCGGACTTCATCTCCCAGAATTCCCTAGCCCACCATGCTGGCCAGGGAATTATGGAAGTTGAAGTCCATAAGTCTTAAAGTTGCCAACGTTGGACATCCCTGGATTACATAAATAGAACTTCTCTATGTTAACCTGTTCCCAGACTGTTCTTTAAAGTCCTCCAATAGTGCATTCCTCACCACTGTAATAAAATCCTTGCTTCTGGTCACACTCTTCCTTTTCCTTCCTCCCTCCCTCCCTCCCTCCTTTCTCTCTTTATTTTTTTTCTTTCACTTTTTCCAGTATTTCCCAACTTGTAAAAGCAAGAGCTGGAATTTTGCATAATGTGTCCAAAATATCATTTGGGCCTGTTCATTTGGGCCAGTGGTGAAATTCATTTTTTTTTACTACCGGTTCTGTGGGCATGGCTTTGTGGACGTGGCAGTGGAAGGATACTGCAAAATCTCCATTCCCACCCCAGTTCAGGGGAAGGATACTGCAAAATCCCCATTCCCTCCCCACTCTGGGACCAGCCAGAGGTGGTATTTGCTGGTTCTCAGAACTACTCAAAATTTCCACTACCGGTTCTCCAGAACTTGTTAGAACCTGCTGGATTTCACCCCTGATTTGGGCCCAAATGAACAGGCCCATAATTCACATGAGAATTTTGGACTGATATGGTCCATTTGTTTTCTTGGCTATGTGTGGCCTCCAACACCGGAGTTCAAACATGTCAATTCACTTCTTATGCTGCTTTTTCAAATCCAACTTAAAAATTGAATTCAGTCCAATACTTAAAAGAAAAACAGGAAATCAAAGACACCCACTAACAATAGCAAGGCAAACTACTGTTTATAAACAGGAAGTTAACCACACACTTCCTAGCACTGATAATGTTACCTAGTTGGGTAATGAAACATCTGCTAGCAATCAAGCTCAAAGAGAACCTAGGACTCCACAGTTCATACTGGACTAGGTGTATTCTTTTCTGTTGGAAAATAAAAATAAATAAACAGAAAAACTTTGAATATGCAAATAAACTGAAAATATGATTAGCCTATTAATTTAGAAAAAAAGAAATAAAAAATATTAACAATAAAGTAAGAGTCCAAATTGTTACCTTATGGATCAGAAATAATGGAAGAATTAACAGCTTTTTAACGATACAAATTATATTCCAAGACTAATTGTGATGAAATTGCCATGAATAAAAATATTAAAAAGTCAAATATTTTTAAAAAATTAATGATCAACATAGGCAGATATTAAATACACATATAACGCCCCGCAAATTATATTCTTTAATCCACAATGGAATTCTTATAACAGCTTTTCTATCAGATTAATTGTATTTCATCTAACCAGTTCTTTAACATAGAACTGTGAATGACCTTGAAATGTACTGGTAATTCATGGGGAATTTGATCCCTAGGGAAATAATTTGGGATATCTATCATATTCAGTAATTTATATAATTTCTTTCCACAGTATTTTTAAAATCTTCACATCTTGTAAAAAACCACTTAAATAGCAACAAGTAAAAACAAAACAAAACCTTACAGAGAACAAGAGATGACACAAATCAAAGGTTCTTCACCCAGTAATGATCCAAATTAATAGGCTGCAGTAAAGTGGCTGTGTCCTAAATTATTGTTCATTGAAGATGCTGCTATTGGTCATGCTCTTTGTATCTATATTGTGATGAGGGTGAGTACATGTGTTTCAGTTTTAAATTAATCAATTTACAGTAGTTTCCAAGTGCACTGAACAATATGAAAGGATGTGATAATACTAAACATGATTGCCAGCTGTATTTTGCATTTTCAGATAAATGTTGCAAATAATGATACGCTTCCGATGTGGTTTAATTTCAATTATGCTTTGCACTAAACATGTAGAAAAACCTGCAATTTGACTCCCAAATTATTTTAAGCATGTTCATTTTTCTTCCCCTGCTCCTCCTCCCTCCTGCAGTCGATCAATTCTATGTTCCCAAAAGCCTCTGGGGAGACTTGGAGAAAAAGATTTTTAAACCATGTAGGAGAAAGCACAAAGGGAATAATTCAGAAAAATGGGTTTGGCTCCTAAGGTAAATCAAATGAACTAAATAAACTAAGTAGTTTTAATCCAATCCCTCACTTCCTATCCCAAACCTCTAATACAACTTTTGGAAGAAATAAATGATTTTCCATTCAGCAATTTGCTTGCTTGCTTGCTTGCTTGCTTGCTTGCTTGCTTGCTTGCTTGCTTGCTTGCTTGCTTGCTTATTTATTTAT
>JANHZT010000903.1:83815-109292 GCA_032468215.1 Stegonotus admiraltiensis
CTTCAGCAACAGAGTGGTCAATGCCTGGAATGCACTACCTGACTCTGTGGTTTCATCCCAAAACCCCCAAAACTTTAGCCTTAGTTGACCTCACCCTATTCCTAAGAGGTCTGTAAGGGGCCTTCATAAGATCACCACCGTGCCTACCGTCCCTGTCCTAATGTTTCCTCTATTTGTATCTATTTTATGTATCCCATCCATGCTTATTACCTAATACATTCTTGACAAAATAAATAAATAAATAAATATATCTTCTTCAGGACGATCTGTCCCCAGCCTAGTCTTTCAGGTACAACAGTGCACCCATCACTGTTGTTATTGAGCTTTCACTCCCCAATCCATTCCTTCCGGTATTTTGCCACTCTTAAAGCTTGTCCTGTACACCACTGAATTCCACTTTAAGTAACCTTACATTCCTTTCATGAACGCTGTTTCTACAGGTGCTTTAGGAACAGGACCTCTTCTAACACGGAAGCTCAGTGGAATCTTTGAGGAAGAAGGAGGACAACCACAAAATCCATCTTTTTCTTCCCCAGAAATATATGGAACATTTTAACTGAAGTTTATTTCTTTTTTTTTTTAAGGCAGAAGCTGCAATTAATTTCCTCAAAACTGTTTAACTTCATAGCATCCCTATCAACATAAATGCAATGCTAAATGTAACGTATTTAGTAGATATCCAGTGTTTATATGCTAAATATTTTTGTTGCTTAGTTGTAAGTCAAGTCCATGTATTACAGGTAGTCCTCGACTTATGACTATTTGCTTGGCGAGTGTTCAAAGTTACAGCAGCACTGACATATGACGGGTCCTTGCACTTACAATAGTTGTAGCATCCTACAGTCATGTGTTTGCCATTTGCTATCTCCCCAGCCATTTTCTAATCAGCAAAGTTAATGGGGATGCCAGCAGGAGGTCGCAAGTAATGGTCATGTGATGTCTCAATGATCATGGGTGATTCACTTAACGACTGTGGCAAAATGGTTGTAAAATCCAGTGCAGTCACATGATGCCTCACTTAATGACAGTACTGTTTAACAATAAATCTGTAAGTGTAGGATTAACTGTATTGATAAACTATTCCAAAATTAAAAAGGCATCAGGGTGACATACTGTATATGATCAATAATATAACAATACTTCAAATGTAGTAATTGGAAAATCAGACTGTAGACCCCAGAAACCTATCCAAAATTTATAACGTTTCATAGTTGTCCTTTTCTAATCCTATCTCCACCATTAATGGCATCAATTACATTTTTAAAAAAATTGTCACTTAAAGCAAAATGACTTCAAAACTAAATGCATCTTTCCTTAAAGTTTCTTTTAAAGAACATGACTGTAAATATCAAATTGCCTTTAGGAAGAAATACGTTTGCTGTTATCTTTAAATATATAAGTTTCATAGAATAAAGACACTGAAACACAAATATAATTGTTAGTTCTGTATACGGATTATCTTCCTATTTATGGGGACATTTAGGTTTAAACTAAATAACTCCACAATCAAAATTAGGCTTCAAAATACTTTATACACTTGATGCAAATTGGCAGTAATGCATATGTGCCCATTCACAAGATATAACCTGGCTGCAACAGAAAACCATGCCTTAGATGATCAAACTCAGTTTCACTAGCTTTGAAACAGCTCAGGTCTAATGAAATGGACCTTCTCCCTTAACTACACAATTAAAGCCACAATTACCTTCAAATAGAGGAGCATAGAATGAGCTCTAAGCTCTAAGCGGCAGGGTTTTACAATGGTTTAGCATTCCCTATTTCCTTATGCTCTGGCAGATGGTGTCCTTTAATGCTCAAGTGTATTTCTGCTCTGGGTATAATCTATGTACTCTGAACCATCTTCTTTTCTATGCACAATTAGGCATTACAGCTTGTCTAAGCAGTAAAATGGCAATTGCTTTCTAAAGACGGTTACCTCTTGGAGCCTATCTCTCTAAAACAGGGGTGTTAAACTCGATTTCATTGAAGGACGCATCAGGGTTGTGTTTCACCTCAGAGGGCCAGGGTGGCCGCAGCCTGGGTGGGTGTGGCCTGCTCGACATCACTCGTGTTGGGGGCGCCTGTGGTGGCCTGAATGCTCTGCCAGCGAAAACGAGCTCCCAAGCTCCATTTCTGGCTGTGACAGCCTCCTGCAACCCTCTGCCAGCAAAAACGGAGCTTCACTTTTTCCAGGGTGGCCCTGCAGGCCCAATCTTACCACCCTGCGGGCCAGATCTAGCCCACGGGCCTTGAATTTGACACCCCTGCTCTAAAAGGTAAACTTCACTGGACATTCTCTAGTGTCAAGAAAAAATTATTCTTGGGGCCATTTGTATATGCTGTTGCTACTTTGGGGGTTATATTAAGAAGGTACTGATATCCCTTTGCTGCATTTTAGTGGTTGCCCTGATTTAGTAGCCCTAGTTTGCTGCATAAGGTAAGAAGTTGGGCTTGGTGTGTTCCCACTGCAGATGTTAAGATATAACCATGAGTTACTCTCTTATGGGACACATCTAGAGGTACAATACCCTGCTTCATATATACCAAGCACCCATGTTGGCTATGTACTTACAATTCTTTATTAATGTTAATTTTTGGTTGGCTGGTTGGTTTCGGAGCTATTTTCTGAGTGTTTATTCATACCAGTTTCTACTCAAATGGCAGAAGTAATGTTTACACTTTAAACGTGAATTAATTGTTCCTAAGCATAATTTATCATGGGCCAGTATTAATTATAGAATATTTTGAGAATATTTTGTATTTCAATAAAGTCATTAAATATGTTTCTGTATCTCTAGTTAAATAATTTGTTCTATTTCATCTGAAAAAGGTATCTATTTTTCCATCTCACATGGTTATTTAGAAGAATGAATGTTTTTTAGATATCGTAGCAACATGGAAACATTTTTAACATCTTAGAGATTTCAATTCTGGCTTTTTCTTTTTCAAATCACATTTCTCAATGTAGCAAAGCAAGCAACTACTAGCTTCGTCATTTGTTAAATATTGTTTATATCATAACCAACTTTGGTGGCATTGTAGGAAAGTGCATTAGAACTTGAGAAAAAAAATTCTAAAAGAAAAATGTCAATCCTTCCATAATTCCAATTTTCATTGTCTTTTAATTTCACCTAATATTTTAAAGAACAGTTTTTCAAAGCCAGATTAGTTTAATAGAAAATGTTTTCTACTTATCTGCTATAATTGGTATATCATTCGGGGGGGGGGGTGAATCTAAGTGTCAAAATTTCCCAAGCATTCCCATTCTTTTTAAAATAAATATTGCAGAAAGATCAACAGAGTGAATTTATTATGTTATAATTTGCAGTACACAATAACAGTTATTTGACAAAGTACTTGGAACAGTTTAGTAGGAAATAAGACAGAGATGAGAGAGATACAATTACAGATGAGAAGAACATTTCCAAAGTAATATTAAGAATCCTGCGCTGTTCAAGGAACTGCTAGTTGTATGCAGACTTATAATTGCATGCAAAATTTAGGTACTGCTGGTCAACATATGTTTCAAGAATACATAAGGGAATAGAAGCTGACACAATCTCTACATTGTACAAAATTAACCATGACATATTTCTGCATATTTGAATGCATACCTAAGTATTTTGTACCATTATTTACCAAATGAAAATAAGAGAACTGTTAATATGTGTTAATATGGCAGATACAGAAATTTGGGCACCATTCTAGCTGATTCGATGCTACTTTTTCTAAAACTGTAAAGTTATTAATGAGATAATCAGAAAGTGGTTAACTTGTCAGGTGTATTGTACCTTTAGCCATCAATTCCACAGGTGAAAAATATTCTGACTTTTCTAACCTGTCAGGTTATAAATGTTCTATTTATTTTTACCAACTAAGGGCTCTAAGCAGGGATCTGAGTGTGTGCAAATGAAGATAATTCACATTACAAGGAAGAGAAGGATTATACCAAAATCTCGAAGTACTTTCAGATAATGCTTTCCAGCTAAAAATACTGTTAAGATACAGAAGTTACCATATTTTTTTTGGAGTATAAGATGCTCCAGAATATAAGACACACGTTAGTTTTCTGGGAGGAAAACAAGAAAAAAACCCTACTCTGCCTCTGCCTACCAGCATCCATCTGTATTCACCTGGCTAGCGTCCTTGCGGCAAACAGCCTGGTAAACTTCAGCACATTATTGCAGCCTGATTTAGCATGAACAGCTGATTGGCAGTTGGATTGGCCTCCCGGAATACCACCAATCAGCTGTTCCAGGCTGCAGGGATCAACAGAGCCCATCGCCACCTCCGCACATCGCATTTTTGGCTGGTTTCAGGTGGTGGGGATCGAAAATGCGATGCATGGAGGCCGAAAATGGGCCAAGGGTGGGGGCTGGCAGGTGGGTGGGGCTTCAGCAACATTCAGTGTATAAGACACACCACAATTTTCACCCACTTTGGGGGGGCGGAAGTGCATCTTATACTCCGAAAAGTATGGTATATGGAATTGTTGATATCAAGGTGAGAACTGGAAGCCCAAGCAAAATCACTGCTAGAGCGTTTCGAAAACTGTTCAGATCTGCACTGAACTAACAATCACAAGAAATAACTTAAGAATTATTTCAGAATTTATTTTATGCATACACAATTAGCAAAATAACCTTTAATCTTAAAATAAAAAAATAGAAAAGAGCAAAACCCGAACAAGGAAAAGAAAAGAAAAAAGAAAGAAAATCTATTATGTTACACTTATCAATAACCACTGCTTTACGAAGACCTGCTGGAAGGTTAAGCTGTCTCTGGAGTAGCTGCTCTACATAACAGTACTGAATATACCAATGGTTATCTTCATGGAAGAAGGAAAACTTTTTTACTAAAATTATCACAAAAGTCAGCATCTCACATATCAAAAGAAAACCTTGATAAGCCTAAAATATCAGCCATACCAACATGGGATGAATTTGGACAAAAATGGTCCAATGAAGCATTTGAAGAAAAGAACACATTGTTGACACAGGGATGGCTCTATTATATTTTGGAGTTGTGTTGCAGCTGGAAGCACAGCAAATATTGGACAGGTGGAAAGAAAAGATGGATTCAAGTCAATGAATTTTAGAAGTTACATTCAGTTAGAAATTATAGCAAGTAAATTATCTAAAATTATCTCCAAATCAGGCATGATCTCTTGAAGGGGAAAAAAGAGGATAGTTCCCAGAACTGAATAATATTGACAATCATGTCACGCACAAGAGATATATTTCTGAATTCTACAAGGAAGAGTAGGAAAAACACTCTAAAAACAAGACTAGACACACTCTTAGCTATTTGGAAACTATTCGGACAAAGGTGATGCTACAGTTACTGATTAAAAAGATGTCCAAACTTTTCCTTATTTTGGCTTGGTAAACATTTGCACATAAATATTTAAGTATGCAACTGAATTTTGTAGAAAGTCATTGTGTTTAACTTTGTACTATGTAGAAGTTATGTCAGCTTCTGTTCATGTAGTACACTGAAATATTAAATTTGATGAGCAGTACCTAAACTTTTGCATAATACTCTATCTACTTGGTCATGGAGCTAAGGTTGCTATTTTATGAGATTTAGAGTAGATTGATATATGTATATTCAATTTAGCAAATGCAAGTGAATATGATGGCCTGCAGAGGTAAAATAGCCATCACCCAATACTTTGAAACCACATCGCAGCTGCACAAGTAAATGTATTATCTGGAGGTCTACCTACTTTTGTATCTTGGGGCTTTCACATCACAAATACACAGGAAGCAACAAGTCTCTAATTTTTTTCTGTTGAGGAACTGGCATTTTCATTTATCTTTATGCTGAAATCTCTGGCCAGATGTGGGGGGCAAAAAAGAGATGCTGTATGCATCTGCCAAGCATATTAATGCAATGTGTATTTGAAGGAACCCCAATCAGGTTAATTGGCGATAATGGCACCTGCTCATTAAATATTATATAGAAAACAATGTCATATCTTTTTAAATTCAATTCCTCCTATAATGGGAATTTAGAAAATTTGCATCAAGGTGCCAACCCCTTACCAACTGTTAACCAACTATACTAACCAATTGGTAGAGTAACGCAGACACATCTAGGACAATCAAATTAATCCAAAATATTAAAGAAATATTACAACAACACTCCTTACTAGCACTGGTGATGTTACCTAGTTGGGGTAACAAAATGTCTACAAGAAAACAATCAAGTTCAGAGAGCAACAAGGACCCCTCAAATATTATTTTAAAATATGGTCATCTGTTTTAGCCTTAGCTATGATTAAGGTGCTCAACACAGTCTATATGTTTTACAAGAGAGTACAACTGTAGAGGATTCTGGGTTTGGCTACAGCAGCAATACTAAGCAGCTTTTCCTCATTCTCTCTCGCTTTGAAAACTACTTTTCCTATCAATATTTCTCCATGCTGCATTTCCACGCATAAAGGTTATTGTCATTCTTAATTAGAAGCAAAACAGTTGGGGACTGTCAATGGAGTCATAGTTTCCATGCAAGAAATGAAACCACTTTCTCTCTTAATTGCTATTCTGAAAAAAAGTTCAACCTCCCTCTCAAATGTCAACATAAAAACACTGCTGATGTCCTGCAATGCCTTTAACGTAGCCTCCCACTGAAACCAAAGGCACAAATGAACCAAGGAAACAAGCTGGGTTTGATCCGTGATGAACATATATGCAAGTCAAGTCCTTCAAGTCAAGCTCAGCTTCTGGTGATATCATGTAATCTTGTGTAGCAGCAATATGGAAGTGGTTTGCCATCACTTTCTCTTCTCCCCCCCTCCTAGTCCCGATATTCCCTGATTCCCATTCCAATACTAATTAGGTGTTATCCTGATTAGATTGTTGAGATCAATCAAAGTCAACTAGACCTTGCCACCTAGCTGCGTACATATCTGGCATATGCCTCTGAATTATCTAATACACTATGAAAGTTAATATCAGTTACATTCAGTGGTGGGTTGCCCCCAGTTCACACTGGTTCTATAGAACTGGTAGTAAAACTGGCAGGAGGCTCCACCCACTGACCCTGACTTCATCAAAATGCTTCTGTGCATGCGCAGAAGAGCACACGCATGCAAGTGAAGCGGCCACACACGTGCGGCCCCTCTGCGAACCGGTAATGAAGGTAAGTAGAACCCACCCCTGGTTACATTGGTAGATGGAGAGATCTTTATGGATTTAACATATGAATAAACATTTTCTTGCATAACCAATCTAAACAAAGCTTTTACTATGGATTCTACAACTCTACAGCCTTTGGAGGCTTTTCATGAGACCCACCAGTTCTTCTGTGCAAGCCTGATGCTTTGAAGGAAGAGAGAGAAAGAGCAAGATTGTGATAGGGCAAGTGATGCATATTCCTTTCCATCGCAACTGCCCATCAAGCAGCTCTTTCACAAGCTGGGGAAAACACAGCTTAAATGAAAACGGCATGCAGGATGTAAAATAAGTTCTAATTTCAAAACGGGGAAGAAAAATCCCAGATGCAATCCAATTTCAGCAAACAGGAACGATTTTGAAAACTAACTGGCTGTTCACACTTGTATTCTGCCCTTGAGCATATATTTTCACCTAATGATTGTGTATATAATGGAACATAATCTTATCTTCTGCCACATGATTGGAGGATTTTGTGGGTAGAGACATGGGCTTCTAGGCTCTCCTAATCAAGCTTTATCTATGGACAAAAAAACTCCCAACCATTTGCATGATTTCTGATTTCTTGAACTTTATAGCCAAACCAAAAGGATACAAACATCCATTTGGATTCAAAGTCTCCTAAGTGGTTTTACACTAATGACTTGGCTTGCATTCCCTTTTTTACTCTCTTCTGCTACCTTTATAATTTGGAAAAGTTATTACTGGTAGTGAGATTGCCTATGGAATGGAAAGTAGCAGAAATCCTTACTGTAAGCTGAAGACCTTTCACTGGTGAAATATATTTTTGATTTTGACAAATCTGATCTTGTTGATTATCTTGATGGGGTAGACAATAGACCGAGTTTAGCCTAAAGCTGTCAAAGCTGCCTACATTTGAACTGCTGCATTAGGGTCTGAGAATGGTACTTGCACATGGGAATACATAAACTGATGATCTCAATAATCTTAAATATAGTAAGAATATTGCTTAGATTTATGAATATGCTTTCTTTTTTACGCCCATTCTGGTCAAAATGTAGTAGCCAATGTAAACTCAGCTCATTCTTCTTTTTAAATTCTTATTTGAAGATTTAGAAACCAGATCTGAGAAACGGAATTTACTCTAATAAAGGAAATAAACTCTCTCCTAGTGTGGTCTGTATTTTTTTTTATTAAGTGACATTTCTTAATTTCTCTAAAGATCCCAAAACGGTGATAACACCAAGATTTGTTATTGCTTACATTAGGTTATTTTGCAACATCAACCAAAGGCAATTTAAAACTGTCTGAAAGAAATAACTTGCTGTAAGTATTTTAATTACTGTTAAGGAAACCCTGCCAAAAAGAAAAGCCCACAGAACCTGAATTTGGGAGATTAGCAACAAGAAAAGATCTATTAGATTAGGAGAGAGAGAAAAACATTGAACACTTTGAAGTTAAACAATTTGAAGCAGCATGATATAACAAGAAATGCCAGGGTTCTGCGATTTCATCAGGAGTCGGGAAAAAAATCTACTTAATCCATATTCATTTCAGTGATGCATAGAAGGACAACACAGGTCCCCATATTCAAATTCAACTTTGCTGGCATAATTCATGGAGTTCACTTCTCTGATGGCTCCAGCCATAAATATCTGCATATATAAATCTCTGTGAATTATATTTCACTTTGACTGAGAAAGGATTCCCAATACAGTTATGACAAAAAATTAAACATGAATTGTCTGAAGGAACCTGTTTTGTAAAAAGTAATAATAATAATAAAGCAGTTTAAAAAAGAAGACAGATACAAACATGCACAACTGCTTAAAAGTGCATCAAACCATTTCAGTTCTGAATTGCTAAAGCACTTCAGGCTCAAGTTTTTCTATATTCAGTATATGACACCCGATCTACCTTAAGACACATTTTCCCAAAATGCTTGTTTGCAAGTGATGTTGAAGGGTTATCTTTCACCTTTATAGGAGTCTACTTTAACTTCTGTACATTAAATGTTAAGAACATTAAGGCCTCACAGTTCTAGTTAGCCTAGTGTAAAGAAAACACGGCTTCTTCTACTTTGTGGAAACTCATTTTTCCTGATAGTATCTGGGAAGTGTGTTACAGAACATAAAATGCCATTTTGGGTAGTTCTAAACTACATATTGGTAGTATGTTATGCTACATCAGGGATGGTGATCTCTAATTCTCCAACCACTGCTGGACTTTTACCCCGTAGCACTGACTATGTTAGCTGGGGTTGACAGATGTTGGAACCCAGCACAATAGGAGAAATGTAGATTTACCATTTCTGCTCTATATTACAGTATTATTTGTATTATCATATGCTGGCCTAAAACAAACAACATACTTGACTGAAAGTTTAGATCTTGAGAATGAATGAGCTCACTACACAAATTAAGACATCAAAAGTACAAACTAAAAATCGACACATTAATAAAATCGGTTTATATTAAACATCTCTACATGATTATGGAATGTTAAAAGTTCCACTGTACTCAGAAGGTGCAAAATTACTATTTATTTCAACAAGTTCTGCAGCATAGCAGTTGCATAAGTCGGCCGAGCTTGTTTGCTCTCAATTGCATTTTGAAGATACTGGATTCCACCACAGCGTTCCCAAATCTCTTCAAACTGCCGTGGCAAAATTTCAGCACCTCGCTTACGAGTCAGGCCAGTTTCTTCAAGATTCAGCTCACACATCTCCATGTCATCCTTGCCTGGAATGAAGGAAACCCCAGATTTTTACAAAAGTTATAATGCAAGCCTACCTTTTTTAGTTTTGGACACATGCAAAATTGAGAACAAAACTATAGAAAGCGCTAGCTTCTTTCCCAAACATTTTGTCTTTAGAGGAAAAGACCTACAACTATCCAAATTCTTGTGATTCTTGTTTAATCCTCCAATCACCTATATCTCAAATACGTGGAATCTTTGAGACCTATAATGCAAGAGGAAATGTGAATCGACAAAGTAAGTTGTAACCAACTTTGCATCGCAACCAGTTTTGATAGCAGGAAATAATAACAACCTGCAGGGATGAACATGCATTTCATATCAAGAAAGACATTGATTTTATATGTTTATCATGTTTTATGTTTATAATATGTAAATTTCTAGGCGTAATTTTGGAGTATCAAAACCCAACACATAAACAAATGTTAATCTATTACTTACTACTTCTCTCAAGAGAGAAGCTGGGAAATTAATTAATTAATTCATTCATTCATTCATTCATTCATTCATTCGCTGTTCATCTCATTATCCAAAGGAACTTGAGCTTTGTTTGTTTTTCAGATTCTTCTGAAAGCGAAGACAATCTTTTTAAGACAATATTTTGCTTTGCAGTATAATTCAGATCTTGATTTACCTTTAGTCCAACTTGTCAATAAACAAACCCTACCTTTCCAACTTTATTTAAAAAATGAAAATGAAACACATACTAACCAGCCACTAGCAAAATGGGTTGTTTATCAGGATGAAGTTCCATTTGACGAGCAATCCATGGTCCATCAAAGTGAGCATACCACCAGCCTTTTTTCTTATTCTGTGGATCCTTGTATTGATCTGCTGGGCGGATGAAAGGAATTCGGAAATATCGCTGTTGCCGGTTCATTTCAATCTCTTGCTGCTGTTTAACGGACAACTGACTTGCTGGATTCTGCTGAGCTGTAAGGAATAATTACAGTTAAAATTTGTAGCCAAGATCAAAACCAGTCTTCATTACCATCACCTTTTTAAAAAAGTCTGTGCAGAAAAGTAGGACATGTTTGAAAATACTTTCAGTAAAGACAAAATAGTGTAAGAAGGTCTTGCATTGCCCACAACATTTTTTGAAATAACATGGATTTCGTTTCAGCCATGGAAACAAATGTTTAGACTATGGATCCCAGCTGAGGAATCTATTCAATGAAGTTAAGTATGCCGGACAAAGGAAGAAGGAGCACTCCAAATTATTAAAAGTACACTATAATCCCAATGGCAAAGGTCCAATGAATACGTTTTTACAATTTTTGAACTGAAAGCCACTCAGAATCATTGACTCAGGTGGGTGACTATGGAAATTGAATGAATGAATGAATGTCTATGTAACACATTGCTGGAATATAATTCTCAAAGCATTTTTTTTTTGCAAAGAAAATTGCCTCTCAACCTGGAAGAAAAGCAAAGTGAAGGGATATGAAAAAAGAATAAGGTATCGTTACAGATGGAGAAAAAAGAACCACTTGAGTCATTTGCAGACTGTTAAGATGTTTAATTTAATAGCTGGAACAGTAAAGTGTGTGATGGGCCAGAAAACACAGTTGTAGTTGATTGATTGGAGAGTGTTGGTTCCTGTATGAGGTAATCTATGTTATGATTGGTTGCTGTGGGTGTAAAGGGGGAGTTTCCCTTCCCCCCTGCCCTTTTCTTCTGTGTGCTCTGTATGTTCTGGGATTTACTTGACGATTTACTTCATGATATTAGTGTGTGCCTGACTATCTTGAATGCTGTAAATATAGATATTAACTATATTTATTCATATAAAGCTACAAGTCCATGTCAGTGTCTCCGACTTCATTTGTACCCCTGCTGCGCAATTCCCTGACACAGACTCAAGTTAAAAACGTTTCTGACTTTTCAGGTTTCAAGTATGAGATTTCAAATGCAAGGTTGTTGTGGACAATTGCAGAGAAAGCAGTTCAGTTATTCATGAGAGGACACTTTTCTTTCTATTCCAGTTGATGGAAGGAATTAACAATGAATAATTTTAACTACAAGTTAAATAATTATAAATAAAAAAATCTGGTTTTAGTTGAATAAAGAGGGATGAAGCTACAGTCACATCAGATGTGTTTATTTGCCCTCCTTATTTCTAGATAAGCTGTTGATTACTGGAACAGAAAAAAAAATGTTCAGAATATTATGTTTATACATAAAGAAATAGCAGTTGTTTACCCTGATATAAAAGGCAATATCTGTTAAAATATTTCTCATCGTTAATCTCAGTGGACATTAAAGCAGCTCATCCATGAAAAGAAAATGGATAAAAAAAGACCTTTTTCATATTAACCAGCCTTCAGTCATAATTATGTATCATTTGACATGACAAACATAAGCAAAAGCCCACATACTTTTATTTGTTTAAAAAAAATGTTTTAAAAAAATGAAATCGGTTTTCAATTGATGAATCGATTTGCCAGGCAATTCATCATTTTCAATACATCCTCTTGCTGCATTCTGCAGCTAATGGAGACTGGCTACCCATCGCCTGAATTAACATACAGGACAGTGTCCATCTTGAGCTCTTTGTTTAGTATGTAGAGGTCTTTTTTCCTCATTCTCATGCACAGCTGCCCTCACCCAAAAGATAATCAACATAGTGAAGAAAAGCGCTTTCCTCACAACAAAGGCAATTATTTTCTCTCCCTAAAACAAGTTCCTAAGTGTTAGGCTTTGTTCCAAATGTTAGTTCATTAGTACCAATTTCAATGTTTTGCTACAAGGGGAAAGTATTTTCTCTTGGCAGAAGAAAGGAATTAAAATTAAACCAGTATACACATTTTTATTGAAATAAATTATTCGTTTCTGTAAATAATGCCAAAATTCTTAAGAGAGCGTGAACATTCCTGCTGTCCAATGTCTTTACTAACAATTCTTTAATTATATTTAAAACAGACCATATGAATGCTTCTAAAGAACAAATACAACTGTAGCAAAACACAATTGTGTTAGTAGAGTGGGTTCTATTTCCTCCCCTTTTTTCTAATTAGATGAAATAACGCCCCCACTTACTTGAGTTGTTCAAAAATGGTGCAAAATCTGAAAACAAAATTTAATACTGAGCATGCGAGAGAAAATGAGTCCATTGATCAATGGGGAAAACTTCCTTTTCGGGTGTCCAATAAGTTGTGTCTTGATGGCCATGATCAGCCATCCCTTGGAATGGTTTCAACATAAGAGGACAAGAGCACTGTTTTTAGTTAAATGCATGCAAAGCGCAAAAAGGGCTTTGCATATAGGGCTTCGATTTTTTTTAAAGAAAAGGAATTTTGCCGATATCAAATATGGAGGGGCATAATAATTCCATCATTTACATACAATGCCATCTTAAACTGCAACCTAAAACATATAATGCCATCTAGGAAAAACTGCAAAGGAAGACAATAACTTTAATAACTTACTTCTGGATGCCTAAGGTGGCCTCTTGTTAACTCAAGGGCTATTAGATATGATGACTATATATTACATCCATTATAGAATGCTTGCAGATTTCCTACAGGTCTGTAAGTGGGGATAGAACGCTGGATCAGATCAGCCTTGGATTTTTCCAACAGGGCTCTTATAGAAGGGTAAAAACAGCCCAGATCCATTCCTCAGAATCCATGCTATATCCTGGTTCCCATTCTCCCAATATTCAGTCTCAGAATCTAAACAATCTGGTCTAGCCACTTGAGATAATTCTCTGCACCCCAAAATCTCACTCTGTCTCAGCAACATGTACAACAAAGGTCAAGCCATTTCTTAGGAAAAGTCAATTTGACTATCCTGTGTACTATATGATACAATCCACATAGTTCCTTAATTTGGTTTTCTGAAATAGCACAGCTTCTTCTTCTTTGAAAAATATGGAACAATCTGAGTTAGACATGCCACAACAAACACTCTTCAATTTGAAGATCATGCTCTGTACCACCTGGGGCCAACTATGATTATGGATGCAACTGTGTCCACAAACCTTTACCACGGTTCCCACCAAGCACTGTGGCTCAAGTGACTTTTATTTAAACTATTGTGATAAGAAGAAATTAAAAAGCACCTGGCTTGTAGCAAAACAAAGCTACAAACATCTGGATGGTGCTTAGTTAAGCATCAATTACTACTAAATTAGCAACATACTACTATGCTTGCTTCTACACAACAATACTTTATTACTAGCTTCCTTCACTAATCCATCATATTTAGCCTGGCCTTTTATCTCAGCCCTAGAACTGAAACTATCTCAACCTGCAATCCATCCAATGCTGTTGGGTTAGGATGCTGCCCATGAGACAATTTAGTCAATGCTGTAAAAAAGTGCCTAGCTCCTCTAGGCACTTTTGCTTACAAGGATACTTTCCTTCCATATACTCACACACTTTTGTATGTGAGTGGGGGAGAGGAGGGGTTAAATTAAGATTTTCCCTTACCGTAATCAGTCACTGATTTGGGAGCCCGCTGTTCCATTTCAGTATTGCGTTTCTTGTTCTTGGCCTTCCAAGCATGATAAACCTTAAGCCGCCTATGAAACTCTTCTCTGCAAGCTGCCAGCAATTCAATATCTTTGATCCAGGAAAAGCACCAGGGGTGGAATAAATGAGAAACAAGTGAAAAAAGCAAATAGATGAATATGTTTATGAATTTGTTGACATGGAAAAAATTAGTTCACAGATTCTTACAGTTACAATATGACACACATATATACAGGATGCATAAACTGGTAATTTGTACAAAAAAAAGAAGGAAAATTTTCTAAAGCTTACGTTCATAAAATATCCATTTTGTTATTTTCAAATGTTATCTAATTATTCTGCTATTTCAGAGGCCCTTTCAGAGGTCAAGAAAAACCAAGGCCTCTTCCAGCTTTTGAGGCTCATAGTCAAAATGTTATGTGTGTTTGTATGTTTCTTTCTGATACATTAGAACCTTTTTTTTCTTTCGTTGATGTTAAATGAACACATGTACATTGTCTAAATATCAGATTCCCTTTGAGCCTCAAGCTCAGCCCAATATATATGGTACATGAGGATAAGAAGGTTTAAGTACAGAGAGCATAGCCATTAGATCCCTAGCCAATGAGACCTGCACTAAATTACATGGTGCAGAGAAAACTGCTGCCTCAGAAGTTAGACAAATTAAACAAAAGTATGTGTTTCATGACTTTCTATAAAGCCTCTCCCCCCCACCCCCGCACACACATACACACATACACACAAACAAAAACACACCCTGCCAAGCTCTGAAAAAGTCAATATAGAGATATCAGAATTTGGGGGCTCTCAATTTCAACCCAATTAATGATTATTCTGCTTTTTCAGAGGCCCTTTCGGAGATCAAGAAAAACCAAGGCCTCTTCCAGCTTTTGAGGCTCCCGCTCAAAATCAAAATTATGTGTGTGTTGCTTTGTTTCTTTCTGAGGCTATTTTGAAGTCTGTGTGTGTGTGTGTGTGTGTGGGTGAGTGTATCTGTCTTTGAGTCAGTCTTGACTCCTGGGGACTGCATGCAGTGTTTTTAGCAACACATTTGAAAATGGCTTGTCACTGTCTTTTTCCTAAACTGAGGGAAAGTAACTGACTCAAAGTCACCCAGCTGGCTTTGTGCCCAAGGTGAGACTAGAACTCACAGTCTCAGAGTTTCTACCCAGTGCATTTATTACACTAAAATGGCTCTCAATGAGCCAATACAATATCTACCTGTCTAATTATTTAGGAACTGAGTAGCTCAGCACCTGCTTTGCCTGCAAAAGGTCCACTGTGTAATCCCCATCATCTGCAAGGAGGGATGGAAAGCTACTGCCAGACAGCTTGATAATACTGGCTAGACAAACTAATGGATTAATTAGGAATAAGGCATATCCCTATCTTTCTCTAATTATGAGATTTAATATCACATCCAATTTAGTATGAGCATGTTTTCCCTTTTAAAGAAAAATTGGATCTGAACTAGTATCCTACCTTGGGGAAAAGAAAGGAGAGTTCATTGCATTTAACAGGCCCCTTATTTAATCTGTATCTGTCAATCTTGAGCTTGCTAGAAATAACTGCAAAAGCTAGGAACATCTGATACAAGCCGTATAGGCAGACTACAGCCTTCCAGGTTCTTATCTCCAACACTTCCAGTGACATCTGAACGAGTGAAAACTTTCAGGCCCATGAATTGCACTCAACTTTAAATGTAAATGGTTGATATTGACAATAGACCGAGCAAACTATTTAAAAGTCATTAGCAATAATAATTTTAGATTAACTTTAAATGTAATGACTTTGCATTATATTCCGTTAATTAACCCTGCTGGTTCTTACATGCAGCTTAGTTTCTAATGCTTCACCCTTTCTTTTCTTTTGACATATGGAGCTGTTTGAAGTAACTTTGCTCAAGGCATTTTCTCCTTTAGAGCTGAATAAAGAATTATTTACTGATCCAAGGCCTTTTTTTAAAAAAAAAATGGTATCAATTCATTATATAGGCTTTCAAAACTCTGTGAGAGAGGGGGAAAAAAATCCAAATATTGATATATCCTGACACTCCCTAGATTCGAAACAGGACAACACTCACCACAAGAGGTATTGATTGTATCTCGCAGGTCTGCATACTTCCACTTGCTAAGGTCATGCTTTTTAATGCCAGCTGCAGCTTTGGTAGCTTGAACTGAAGGTCCCCTAAACACATCCAAAGAAACAAAAAATATAGAAATGTTCAAGTAAGGAACAACTGAGGTCAAGAATGCAAAGCGGAAAGAGGACTCATAAAAAAAAAGACAGGTGCAAAGATTGGTAACATCCATGACATGCTTCTTAGGCATATTTACTTAAGAGAAAAGGAAATTTAAATTGCAAATTACTAATTTACAAACTAATCATAAATGTCATCTGAAATGACTCAGTTTCTGAAACAGTTTTAAACAGTTTCCCAAAAAACCAAATGGACACATTATGTGAAGACCTAGTTCTCTATGCAAAGGTCTAATGCTGGGAAAATAAGAATTCTAAATTTGGGAATGTTTGACATTGCATCCCAGTTTTTAAAAAAGAGAGAACAGATTAATTCTCCCTAGAGCAAAATAATAGCAAAACTTTATCAAAAAGTAATTCCTATTCATGCAATTCATAAGTGTAATAGTGAATTAGAAAGGAAATCGGTACTAAAGTAGTGCAGTGAATGAATCTTGATTAGAATGTATATTTTTTACATAAATGAATTAAATGGAATTTATAAATTAGCTGTCTTTTAATTTATCTTATAGTTATTACATTTGATGATTAAACTGATTTCTTTCTGGCAATAAATTACACCCACCTAGATAAGTATTCTGACATTTCTTTGACCATTTGTTCCCTATAAAAACATGAGGAATGTATGTTAGGGAGTTAGGATACAAGATTTAATGTATTATTTTAAAATATTAACGGATAACATAGTATAATAGATACTCTGAATTAACCAATTCTTTGTATGTATAACCTTTCAGATATGCAATATTTAAATCACAAGCATTTGCACCTATATATAATTGATCTGAAAGACTGATACTCAAATGGAGTGTATTGATTGCATGCTCAAATTGTGATTAATTAGGAAAAATTAAAGTGAATTATTTTGCAAATTGCTTTTAAAGTGAACATTAGAATAATTTTACCCTCCCACTCTCAATTTTTATAGAATTTCCCAAAAGGGAAAATGTTTTCATACGTGGTCATTTGACACCTTGTTCCACTGAGTCTGCGAACAGAACATATTTAGGTTAGTCTGAGGTTCTCCTAAATTGGGCACCGATGTACAACATTACAAGATCATCCTGGGCACAAAATGATGTTCTTATAAGATCACCAGGAATCTGGTTTCAACAAGTGGTGTTCAACATTTATTTAGGTTGTTAAATGATAGATGCATTTACTTTACTTTTCTCTCACCACCATTACAGGTCTACAATCATCCCATAAGGTACTTCACACTGTAAGAAGGGGATTGGCTTGAAGTCTCACTATAAACATCACAGAATAGAGGCACTGGAACCCACCTCCTTTCAATCCCAAGATATAGCTTTCATCAAACAAAACTCAATGATGGGAAAATTGTTCTCAAACTCATACCCAACAGAAAAATAAATACCCACATAAACATATCTGCTTAAAAAGAAGCTGCTTCCTATGCTAAGTGTTTGAGAGAAATCTAAAAACTAAGAAAGAATGCATGTGATCAAATGGTTTATTCCAGGCAGGGAGGCAGGCAGGTAGGGAGAGAGAGGGGGAAGGTGGGGAGGAAGAAAAAAATTTCCCTGCGCAAAAGTGCTGTCTCATTTTTGATATGACACTGATCTGTCTTTTAGGTTTGCAAGCATAACAAGAATAATAAGTAAGTAAGGCAGTCTAAATGTTAGGTAGGTTTCCACATTACACTAACAAAGGTACTCTGTTTGGATTTGATATGCATGTTGGGTGAATCCGGCCAAACACGATTTAATACAAAAACAAAGTTTTTCTGAACTTGATGTATGAGTCCCAGTATTAATTCTTGAAGAGCAATTTATGAGGAACCAAAATGGAATTAATCCACACCAGTATGGGTCAGGAAAATTTTCAAATGGCAAATCCTTTCATTGTAGCTTTTATTGCTTGTGGCACAGTATCAAAGGACAGTATTTGACCAAGGGTCCAAACTTGGCAACTATGAGACTTGTGGACTTCAACTCCCAGAATTCTCAGAAAGTTGCCGAGTTTCAAGATCCTTGGTTTAGACTGAACTGGGATGGAGAGGCATAACAAAATTCCTAAAATAATTTTTCCTTTTTTCCTCTTTCCACAAAGTTCAGAAACTGCTCTCTGAACTATACTCCCAAATCTTTGACAGAACATAGGTAGTACGGATGCCTAACTAACATCTGTTATAGCAGCTTCCCCATATTGGCACCCTCCAGATATTCTCTAAGTCAAATCACAATATTCAGAATTGCTTACAAAAATGGCTAAAAGCTATCCTTGCTGAGAATCTGAGGAACTGCAATCCCAACATAATTGGCTGGCAGAAAGTTGAGGAAACCTGTGGTATAAAATAGCCCCTAGATTATGAGTGTTCAAATGCAGGAAGATATGCAGCATCATATTACCTTAATTTAATGACAGTGCTTTTGTTATCATCATCATTATTATACAACTTATTATACAACTGCCTTTTCCGGCAGCATCACTGATGAAGTACAATACCTGCGCAAACTTGGGTCCAGCTGAGCCTCATCGTTGATGAGCTCAGATTCGCTTTGGGCAATTCGCAAAGCCAGCTCGTGATCTCTGCGCTCTTGTTCGAGAATGGCTTGCTGCTGACTCACTTCTTCGCGTTCTCTGGCCAGCTGAGCCTCAACTTCAGCCTGCAGAGCCATGAAAAAGATAATTTAACCAAAATATCTATTTTTCCATCGATACTGAACAGAAGGACTGTCTAGCTAGATCCAATACAGCATGCTAGAAGCCATGCCAGCTAGGATTTTTAGAACTAGTACTGTGAGAACATCTTAAGAAATACCAGTTTGTGGTTTGCAATTAAAATTGAACCCAATTATGTGCAAATGGTTACTGCTATTCAGTCATAATTCATTACAACCAATAGATGAAGCAAACTAAGGTTCAAACAATCTTAAAAGGTAAAGACTCCCTCAAGTTAATTTTAACTCCTTCATTAAAAAGAGAAAGAAAAACTTCTTCATGAAAATAATCTGCCATTATCGTCTGTTTTTTCTTTTCTTTTTTTGTATTGTAGCATTGCATTCCCTGCAGTTCCTTGGATGTTTCCTCTCTGAATATTAAGTACTAAATTTCCCAACCTCAAACAAGTTGGCCAGGGACCGAGACCTTTTTAAGTAGGAACCTCTTAATTTACCCTAGACTTATTTAATTTAAAAGATACAAAACTATAAGGAGTCCAGTCTGACTGATACTTAAAATTGCACTACAAACTATAAATTAGACTAGCTGTATCAGAAACAATCTTGATTTCAAATTTGGGTGGGCAGAGGCATGGACAGAGAAGAAATTATTCTGTACAGGTAGTCCTCAACTTAAAAAAGGTTCATTTAGTGACCAAAGTTAGCAACGGCACTGAAAAAAGAGACTTATGACCATTTTTCACACTTATGACTATTGCAGTGTCCCCATGGTCACATGATCAAAATTCAGATGCTTGGCAACTGACTCTTACTTATGACTGTTGCTTTGTCCCAAGGTTATGTGAACCCCTTTTGTGACCTTCTGATCAGTAAAGTCAATGGGGAATCCAGATTCATTTACCAATGTAATTTAACAAATGCAGTGATTCACTTAACAACTGTAGCAAGAAAACTTATAAAATGGGGTAAAGTCACTTAACAACATAAATTTTGGGCTCAATCATGGTTGTAACTCAAGGACTTCCCGTATCATTCATAAGATGTCTGATGGTCAATATCTCAAAATATTTTAATTTATCTTAAGCTGTAGCTTTTATTAATACTGTATTTTTGATTATATTTGTTATTCTGATTATTGCTACTGTAGCATCCATTTAGATAAATAAACAAATCTCTTGGCTCAACATTTTTAATGTTTTCCTGTATATTGGTCCACCTCTGGAAAGCCACTGAAAAGTAATACAGTTGTAAGCTAAATACTTTTTTGGAGTGGTAAGTGAACTTAGTAATTCAGCTCACTACTATTGATAATAATTAAAATCCCTAAGTCCAGCGAAGTAGATAAATAAGCAGAGCTACTGAAAGATGAGAGAATTAAATCCTTTAATGCTGCAGTTCTTAAAGCCATACTCAGAAAATTGATTTTAATAAAGCAGATTAAAATTTACAATTAATAAGAAGGAATAGAAGCAAACTCTTAATGTAGGAATGAATTAGAACTGCATATTGAAAAACAAAATACTGCCTTTGTTTAAAAAAAATTAAAAAACTTGTGAATGTAGTTGTTAAGAATGACTGGTGTATCAATTATCAGAAACTGGACAGTCATTTGTCCAGAATGGTATAGAGCAGGGGTGTCAAACTTCATTGAGGGCCTCCTCAGGATTGTGTTTGACCTCAGGGGGGCTGGTGGGTGTGGCCATGATGGGCTTGGCCAGCTCGGCATCACTCATATCAGGGGCACCTGTGGTGGCCTGGGCGGGGCTGGGGGGAATCCACTTTTGCTAGTAGTTTGTTTTGCTAGCGCTCTGCCAGTGAAAACAGAGTTCAGGGGTCCCGCATGCATCCCCCTCTCCAGACTCCACTTTCGGAAGTGACGGCATCCTGCAGCCCTCTGCTAGCGAAAAGGGCAACTGTGCACAGCCCTCCTGAGCTCTGTTTTCACTGGCAGAGGCACTGTGGGTCAGTCATTTGCCATTTCCAGGGCAGCCTCACGGGCCAGATCTAAGCATTCCACAGGCCAGATCCGGCCCCCGGGCCTTGAGTTTGACACCCCTGGTATAGAGACTCCTACTGAGCAGGGAGTTGAACTACAAGACTTTCAAGGTCTCTTCCAACTCTGTTATTCTGATAGCTTCTGATCATGATATTGACAAAAGTGCATGATATACTCCCAGAATATACATCTATATAATGAATCAAGGAAGAAGAACCATGAGATCTGAAGGAAGCTTGGACAACAGGATCTGTTGGACTAATTCTCCTGTAGCCAATTCCCCTTCTGATCAACCTAGCTGCTTTTACAGTTAGCAACGGTGGCCAGAACAGCAACTTTCTTTTTGTTATTGTTGGTTGGACTGTAAAAATATTGTCCTGGCAGATTAACCAATATTGCTGAAGCCATAACAGGAATAGGTTCTAAGCAATAGGCAGCTGAACCAATCAGGTGCTGCTGTTGGGCAAAGGGGCGATCCTAACACAACTCTGATAATCTCACTGGGCACACACCCATCCATCTTCTAGTTTAAAATTATCCCACACTGTCAACACATGCTTAAGGGATATGATTATGCTGACTGTGGCATTACCTCAGGGCCACCTCAGACACTTAGCCTGAGAAATATGCTTTGTGGTCTAGTTCCACAATGGCAGCATAAGGGAATTGTTTTATTGTATCGAAAGACAGATTCATTCTACGATGATATATTTAATTGGCTTAAGTGATAAAATTGTAGAGAATATTGTAGTATTCTACAAGCTTCTACTTCTAATACATGACCTTCGTACATCTTATGGAAATTATGAAACTGACAGCTTAAGATTCAAGTAATCGTATTTCAGTGCATTAATGCTGATACAGTCTGAAAATTTCATTTGAACTTTCTTTTTCAAACAGCAAAGCCACGAAGTTATTCCCGTATCCTAGCAGACTTCCTAGAACAATGAGCTGGCATCATCATTTATTCTGATCATGATATTGCCATGTAATCTTTCTTTCTGCTATGGATGTTTACTTATGCAGATCTGTTTTTGATTACTCAGTGTAGCATTCATCAAAAGAAAAGCTTACTAAATATGGCCTGAGAGAAAACGCTACAGAAAGGAACATCTGCTTTGCTGTTGTGACTGGAAGGAAGTCTACTAAAAAGTTATTGCCCAAGCTTGGCGAAGCATGTTTTCAAAACAGATTTCTATACTAAGACATATATGACTGACATAACCAACAAAACTCCCTGGGCAAGAAAAAAAAAAGAGGTTCAGTTGATAATTAATGGTCTTCAATTGTTGGCACTATATGTATTAAGCATTAAGTACTGTATACACAAAAGGCATTGGATTCTGCCCATTCCCATTTAGATTTTATAATTTATAATTAATAACATATAATCTAAAGAGATTGCCACTTTCCTCTCCCTAATAAATTAGCAGCAGAGTAGATTTTTCTGGAGTAAAATAGTTGATGGCAGTATGTCTAGTTGGATCATCCAAAAAGTTGTACGGAGAATACAACACTGTCATAATAGGATGGTTTGAAGACCAGAATCAGAAGAGATCCAAGTTGCCATATCTCATGCATGTGCATGGCCCATTATATCTGTGGATCAAGGTATAGAAAATGCAGCACAAGATATGCCTATTCAACCTCACCTGAATTCTTCTTTCTTCATCCTCTCTCTTTTTCCTTTCTTCTTCTTCCAGTTTTCTCTTTGCTTCAATCTCATATTTCCTAGATGGAAAAAATTGAAATCCCATTAGATACAGACATACATTAAAACCGTTTTACTCACTTTCCCACTAATTTTATTTTTTTCCTTTGTAACAGAACTTGGAACTGCTTGAAACAGCAGTCACTTCCAAAATATGGCTTTTGTTTAAAAAGTTGATATTGGAGATGACCAAATTGAGCCTGAGGGAGGGATCAAGTGTGTCGTAAATCACGAGTCCCTGCATACTCACAAGAGATCTCGGTCCAGCCTACCATGAATGCTTCTCTTATCTTCCACTCATTTCCCTTGACCACTAGTTGACCAGATTCTTACAGAGAGCATGCAATAAATTTTTATACTCATTTGAGAATATTGAGCCTGAATCCCCTGATTTCTCCATTGCTTGACATTTGCCTTTGCTTCTACCAATCTTCATCTAGATTATTTCACACTCACAGTCGCCTTTCTTCCTCTTCCTTCTTCCGACGCTGTTCTTCTTCCTCATGCCTTTTCCTTTCTTTCTCCATTTCTGCCTGGATGCGTCTCAATCTTTCAGCTTCCTCCTCTTGCTGCTTCTTTTTCTGAAGGGCACCCAAAAGTTTCTCAGAGCTTTTAACTAGGGCATCATATTCCTTCTGAATCTGTTGTCTAGGCATGACAGTGGCCTGTAAAATAAGTTGTAAAAACAATCACAATAATTTGCACATATCATGTAGTTTTAAAAAAGCAAGACAGGAAGAAAATGAACCACAGCAAGAATACGGGAATTATGTCCCTCCATTAAAGCAGCAAATTGATGTATTAAGATTCTCCTAAGCTTTGCCCACCTGTTTTGATTTGATAAACCTTATACTTCCACCTATAAGCAACTCCCCTGGTATTGTGAACACTGTTCATCATGAATGCTGAATGTAGTATTGGTACAATTAAGACTTGTAAACCCAAGTCTACACCTTCGGTCTCTTACTAAAAAGTGTTATATCTATACCATCAAACTATAAAGGGATAAAATGGGACTTGAAATGTGACCAGTCCTTGAAAAATGTTCCTTAAAAAAAGTATTTGAGGTCACTTGCCTTTTTGGTAGAAGATATGTTCTTGAAAGCATGCAAAGCAACATGTGTCAAAATTTGAAATGCTAGAACATTATTGATTAAAGTTTTAAAGTCTTATAAGTGGGGGAAATCTCTGCATTCTCATCTAACCCATGAGTAGAAAAAAAAACAAGTGACAGAAAATTGACTGAATGATATATACGAATGGTAATATGTATTTTAAAACAAATGTGATGTCATATTCCAATTCTCTCAGCACTAGAAGTTTTGGATTGTCAAAATAAGCAAAAGAAAATAAAGCAACAATTAGGATTTGAAATGTTACAGTTGGAATTCAACTTGGTACCCTACAGATATCGGTCTTCAACTGCCAAAGATATTTCCATGGTCTCTCTTTTGGTTGTGCACACTGAAATCAAAGGCTTCTGCCAGATCCTGATACAAAGTTCTTTTTTTCTATAGCATAAAGGGTCCTCCTACCTTGATCTTGGCCATCAGAGCATCAATGGACATCTCAAGGTCCTTGACCTGCTTGCTCATTTCTGCCTTCCCCTCTTTGAGAGCAGTTACTACTTCATTGAATTTATATAGCCGCTGTTTCAGCGTGCGAAGCTTTATTAAACCATCTATGCTGTGAAAGGAATGTTAATATTTTAGATATGAGAGGCAGATAACAAAACAGACAGCTATTGTTCAAATTCTGCCCCTTCGATCTGCTTCTGAATGAAGCCATAATAGTAGGGTTACAATGGGTCTCATATTATCCATTTGGTCTACGTTGCAGTTAAAATTTGGAATAAAAAATATGGACAAATAGCTTTGGAAACTCTCACAAACATTAAAAAAAATAGAAACATTTAAAATATGTCGTGCACAAATGATTACATTATATGTGTCCTGCTGGATAGGTCCATGATTGCCATGAAAGATCCCAACTTCAGGCCCTGGAGATTAAACTCCTCTAGTACTGAAAACCTAGGAGGGTCAATATGAGGGACAGCACAATTGGAATGTCAATAATACTGTACATGGGCTTATTTTTTCAAATTCAGTGAAACTCCAGTTTCTTACAAGCCGATGCAACAGATCTGTTCATTTGATTCTTTTAGAACAATTAGGCCATGTTGTCTCTCCTTTTCTCCCCACTCCTTCCAACTCTTCTATCTGAATGAGGATAGCACTGCTAACTTCTATGTGAGAACAGTTGCTTTAGCATACATTTGGGATGTGCCATCCCTGTGTGAATATGCAAAACTACTTTTACCATGTAAGCAAGGATAGAAATGCTGTGGTTTTCCTCTTTGTGGCCCAGAGGGACTTGCCACTGGTGGATAAAGAAACACTAGCAAAAAAATGCTGGAACGTGCTGGAATTTCTAGCATGTATACACTATTGAAACAGCGACGTCTACGCTGGCTGGGGCATGTTGTGAGAATGGCT
>JANHZT010000903.1:220469-234271 GCA_032468215.1 Stegonotus admiraltiensis
GTTTAATTCTTTTAATCGTTTTTAACTTTTGTATTTTGCTGTTTTACCTTGGCTGTGCACCGCCCTGAGTCCTTCGGAAGAAAGGCGGTATATAAATAAAATTATTATTATTATTATTATTATTATTATATGATAGGATACATTCTCAAACTTGGCATGGGAAAATAAATATTCATATAAAATCAAATAAATTGGTTGTGAAATGTCCTACCTAAACCAATACACTAAAATTTTATCCTAAAATCCTTATCATAACTGATGTGAAGCTGCTCCTAAAAGGGAAAGCAAAATATTCTTTTCAGGTAAATTGAAATAAAAGTAATAATATAGTTTTTAAAATGTCACGTTTCTATAGCAGCAAACACATTTTATAATTTGAGCCAGACTATGCTACACAATTAGTAACTTACTTCATGTAAATTAATGTAAGAAAATAGATGTTTTCAGGTATCTGGGAGCTTTAGCAGTGACACCGTTCTTTTAGGTAAAGAATTAAACAAGATGAATACTTCAGCATTAATATCTAAACTTTGTTATTACTGCTGGTAAAATAGGACCACACTATTAGTTACTGTAATCAGCTACCAGAATCTTGTAAAATTAATTGTCTGATGATATTAAGGAAATAGTATTACCACAAAATATTTCTTTATCCAAAAGTTTAGTTAGCTAATCGGGACATTGTACCGGAAAACTAATCAGCCCCCCCTCCACCCGCCAATATTCTACCAGTGAGATATTTGTTGGCTACAATTACATGGTTGAAGAAACATGATGATAAGAGGCTAATTAAAGATGTTTTGCAGTATGTCACATTGTAATTTATTTAGTTAAACGAAAAGAATCTTTTTAAAAAAGCAAATAGATCAAGAAATCTAGGGGGCATCAACAGAAGTTTGAGGCTGCACTGGTCCCCACCAGATGCCCCAGTGCCTACCAAACCACAGACTGTCATACTTCCTCTTGGGCTTAAATGTATGCAGAACTGCTAAGTTTATAACTAAGGCAATGGTCCCAAGAACCCAATACACTGAACAACTGGAATATCCTGTAAGGGACATTCATTTATCTGATTACCGGTTATTTATATTAACACATTTTATTTCCTATCTTATCTTTTTCTGGAACTAGACTATGCACTGTATTTTATTTTATTGATGAAGTTACAAGATCAATCAATAAACTACTACTACTATTAAAAATAAAGAAATAATTTTAAAAACTTATAATTTGTATAATTATTTTAATTATAAATTATAATAAATTACTTTATTATTTGTTTCTTATAATTTTGACTTTTATAATTATAACAAATTAAAAATTAAACAATTTAAAAATGGATCCAAATAATTTTAATTCTTCTCATTCAGTATTTCTATTCTGAAAATAGATGCATTAACAGTATTTGACCAAGACAACCTAAGTAGAAAAGAAGTCCAAATGCATTAAATATATAAAAATTATAACCAATTAATCTGAATAACTGAATCTATTTGTCATGATCCTGACCATCATGATTCTCACATCCCTTTCCAAATCTCTTTCTCTGCATCTCATACTGTCAGTCCTTGGTTAACTAAGTAATTGGGACTTGAATTTCCATCACTAAGTGATGTAGTCACAAAATGTTACATCACATGACCACACTGCTTAGCAACAGCAATCTTAGCACTCCCTATTGCCATTGGTAAGCAAGAATCATGGATCATGAAGGAGGTCCCAGGTGGCTTGCAAGCAGGCCAGTGGGCAGTTAAGGTGTGGTGCAATGCACAATGCAATGTGCGGGAGACCATGGATGGCTCTTGCCAGATGGGGGAGAATGCATGAGTGGCTCATGAGCCACTGTGCAAGGAAGGCAGGGATGGATGATTCCAAGCCAGTTGCCAGAGCAACTTGTGACCTTCCCTCTTGATTTCTCAACTGACTCTGAGAAGCCAGGAAGGAATGTCACAAATAGCTATCAAATAACTATATGATGCTGCAACCATTGTAAATGTCAGTTGGTTGCTAAGAGTCCAGATTGTGATCATGTAGCTGCAGGAGTGCTGGGACAGCCAGAACTTTGAGCACCAGTCATAAGGACCATTCATTCAGCTCCATCATAACTTGGAACAGCTGCTGAAGGAGTGGTTCTTAAATGATGTCTGCTTGTTAACTGTAAGACCTAGAGAAGAAACTATCCAATCAGTGGTGGGCTGCTGCCGGTTCAGACTGGTTCAGATGAACCAGTAGTTCTGACCAGTGGCTGGGCCTGCCCACCTGCCCTGGGTGCTATCACATCCTGTATAATTGCTGGTTTTTTGATGCCGCACACATGCACATGCCGCACACACTCACATTTTCGGTTCCAGGCGAACCGGTTGTTACAGTATGTGATGCCCACCTCTGCATCCAATATAATAGAACTTTGGAAGTCATTCTATCCTGCTGAAGGACACTTTTACCAACTACCTAAGCCTTTCAATGATTTTGATTCTAAATTATAAGCATCTCCATCACATTAAAGATTATTTCTTACTTGCAATGTCATATACCCTTCAGATCATCTCAAAACTAATTTACCAAGTTTTGTGTCAAGTCGTTTATATTTTCCATATCATGGCAGAATCTAAAGGCAACATTTATTCTTAATTTCAAATTCCTGACATGCTTTGACTAAAAGAGGTAAAATGGGATATATGAAATAGCATGCACTGGCACACTTGCTTATTCAAAATAAGCCAGAAGCAATTTAAACAACTTAAAGCTATGAATAAATGTAACCAGAGCTGATATCTGTTGATAATCCTGTCTATCCCAGGTAAGAAAAATCCATTCAGTAGTGCCAGAAAACAATACTCCTACAGTATTCTCATTATCATGTCCATTTCACCTTGTGCTTACCTTTCTTTTAGATCCCGATTGCTTAAAATATGAAAGAGAGAAATATTGTAAGATACAAAGCCCTTCAATATGAGTTCTTTAAAATGTGCTTTTAGAAACCTAGATTTTAACATTTAAATCAAATGCAGAACATTCATTGTTAAGTAGCACTAAACTTATACGTTTAAATAAGGGAATTTAAACCTAAACTACAACCAAGATACAGTTATCAGCTGATTGCCTCATTAGTTTCAGGTGACCAACACTTATCTGAAGGAGTAATTAAATAAGGACCTGCTTCAATGAGCAAACTTGGAGTTAACAGTTCATTCTCCACAGGGCTGGATTAAAACAGAGTATAGCACATTTTTTAAAAGTACTCCATGGATCTTCAAGCAGAAGAGCCCAATACAAATTCCGAGGAAAAGGCTAGTATGGGTAGGGATAAGCCATCCTTCAAAGCTAAAATTTTATTCAGGGTTGCCCATAGCGGGCAAAAACCTTTGGACATGAGATTTTTAACACTGGGAGCTGATTAACAGTCTGGTAAAAAAGGAAAAAGTATCCAATCTTATTCCAACACTATTTTGTCCTATTCTTCTCTCCTTGTAACTATCTCCTCTAAAATTCTGCTTTATTACAAGAAAAAAAATAATAATCTGTTCTTTGCCACCAAGAGCAATCTCATCCACTGGAATGGGTTTGTAATATACCGTGTTTCCCCGAAAATATGACATGTCCTGAAAATAAGGCCCAGCCTGATAAATATATGCCCTCCCCGAAAATAAGCCCTAGTGAAGGGTTGGGCATGGCAACCCACAGATCAACTGAGCTGATCGGGAGCTGCCCCAGCGTTCTTGACACTCACCGACCTCCCATCCATCCCCCTTGCCTGAAAACTCCTGCCCTGCTCACAAGAGAGCAGCCGCCCGGCACCTCTTGCCACTTGGTGCCCACCCAGCGGACACCCCCCTCCGGCCAGGCAGAGCGCCACTCACCGACCAAGCGGTATCCCAGGATCATGATGTTGGCAAAGCTGGTAAGCACCAGGTCCTTGAGGAGTCCATGGCGCCACCATCCCAGCACTGAGGATGGCTTCCTCTGCAGCGTCCAAACCCTGGCTGGAAGCAGAGAAGAGGCTGCTCAGGCCAGCCGCCTAGTCTTCTGGGGGCCAGCGCAGCCACCTGGACCTGGAACCACAGAACGGACTTCCTGCTCTATGGTTCCAGGTCCATGCAGCTGCCCTGGCTCCCGGAAGACTCAGCAGCCGGCGGCTGGCCCAACCAGCCTCTTCTCTGCTTCCAGCGGCTTCCAGCTGGGGTTTGGAAGCCACAGAGAAAGCCATCCTCAGTGCTGGGATGGTGGCGGCACAGACTTCTCAAGAATCTGGTGCTCACTGGCTTCGCCCACATTGTGATCCTGGAATACTGCTTGGTCAGTGAGTGGCGCCAGGCACAGGGATGTGAGGATGCAGGCATGTCCTCGGGCTAAGAGCTGATGAGTGGCTGTGTTGCCGCAGCAGCGCAACACAGCTGCAACCATGAACACCCCCAAAATAATAAGATTCCCCTGAAAACCCTTATTTCAGGGTTCAAAAGAAAATAAGATCCTGTCTTATTTTCGGGGAAACACAGTATAGACAAAACTTCTGAAAGTTGCCCATCTATATACTTAGAACTTATTTATTTAAAAAATGAAGTATTTTGATGAAATTGCCAACATAAGCCATACAAGCTAAGATATCTTTAATGGTGATAGTGGAAAACTAAACTTTCCTTTATATGTGTAAGATAAACTCTGCTGGATCACATTAAAGGATTCTCTGAAGCTCACAGTAGGACATGAGTATGGTTCTTGGTAATATTAAAAAATGCATTATTTTCTAATACTTCCAAATTACAAACAAGGCTGAAAATAAAATGGCCAAACAAACTTTAGAAAAATAACTCCTGTATTAAACACAGTAATGAAATAGCAATCTGCCACAAATCAAAATGCCATCACTGTGTCCCTATTATAAATTTAATGACTGGAAACAACTTTCATAAACATTCACGAACATTCAATAACATACAAATAGAAAACAATTTCAGAACCACATTCTTGAACAATCTCTAGGCCCGTGATGGCGAACCTATGGCATGCGTGGCACACATAGCCATATCAGTGGGCATGCAAGCTCAGCTCCGGTGTGCATGCGCGTGCCGGCCAGCTGATTTTCAGGCCTTCTGGGCCCACCAGAAGTAGGGAAACAGGTTGTTTCCTGCCTCCGGAGGGCCTTGGGAGGTGGTGGGGAAGGCCCATTTTTCTGTCTCACCTGGCTCCAGAGCATTTCTAGGAGTCTGGGGAGGGCAAAAATGGCCTTCCCCACCCCTCTGGAGGCCCTCCAGAGGCCAGAAATGGCCTACTTGCCAACTTCCAGTGGGACCAAAAGGCCTGTTTTTTGCTGTCCCCAGACTCCAGAGCCTCTCTAGGAGTCTGGGGAGGGCAAAAATGTCCGTCCCTGCTCCCCTGGAGGTCCTCCAGAGGCTGAAAATGGCCCGTTTGCCAACTTCCCACCAGAAGTTGGCAAATGGGTCATTTCTGGCCTCTGGAAGGCCTCTGATGGGGAAGGCCATTTTCACCCTCCCCAAACTCCTAGAAAGGCTCTGGAGCCAAGTGAGAGAGAAAAACGGGCCTACCAGGTCATCGCGTTCCAGCAGCGTGGGGAGCGTGGGTGGTGGTGTCATGGGCACATGCGCGTGGGTGGGGCACATAGAATTACGGGTGTGGGCATGCACGCACACAACCGCCCTCCCCCCCTCCTGGCACACGATGGCAAAAAGATTAGCCATCACTGATTTAGGCCATACAGCATGTTAGAACTTCAAATTCACATATAAAGCTGTAAAAAAAATCCAAATCTTTAAAGTCAGACTTCAACCAACATAAACATGATTTTTGAGAAGATCAGAATTAGAATGAATATAATATAGAGCTCGACAAGTAAAGGCAAAAGGATTAGAAACCAACAACCCCCAACATCAGACATAGTATAAGATACAATTTTCAAAAGGTCTCAACTAATTTTTGCTGCAAGGAAAAGTTAAAGTTGTCCAGGATTATTCAACAACTTTAAATTCCACAGGTTAGGAATTCTGAATACTTCAACAACTAAAGCCTCTATAGTACTATATTGGGTAATACATGAACAATGAAAGCATAATAGCAGGAGAAACTAATGGAAAAGGGAAAGTTCCCCCAAAAAAGGTGATACTAAAAGCACAATTGAAAATAATTAAAATGCCAAACCGATGGAGCCAACATGGATACACGAAGAACTTAATGAAGAACTGAATGAAACAAACCAAATGGCTATATGTAGATGAAAGAAATGTCACTAAGAACAACACAAACAGCTAGCACAGAACTATAAAGAAGCTGGCAAACAAAGCTTAAAATCACATACAAGAAAGCCTTCTTCAGATACACTCAGCATTCAAAAAAGATACAAGAATATATCAATTGCTCAGTTAAGAAGGAAAAATGCTAAAGAGACCAAAAGGCAGGCAGACCCATTCAACTAGTATTTTGGTTTAATCTTTTGACTAGAGAGTATGTATCCTATTGAGAAATTGTGAAGAACAGGATGAAGGATGAAATGGAACTTTGAGATAGAAATATATTCAGGGATACTTATCAATCTTGAATAAATTTAAATCTTCCAGTTGAAAGGAAATACATTTTAGAATACTGACTGAACTTGCTGATAATTTCAGGTGAGTCCTTATACACTATCTTTAATAAATCCAGAATAACTGGAGGGTGCATTTTATCCCTATCTTAAAAAAGGAAAACAACTGATCCAAGAAACTACAGATCTGTCTGTCCGACATCTATAACGAAGAAAATTCCAAAGAGATTGTTTTGTAGATAGAATTCAGTCATTCATAATCCAGCATGTACATATCATGACTAAACCTTGCTGGACTAATCTTTTCTCATTTTTGATCAAGGAAGTTCCACAGCAAGTTGTAGTAGAGCTGCAGATGTAATGTATCTTATTTTTAACAAAGCATCAGACTAAGAACGTTACGGCATTCTCATTAACAAGCTGGTTAAAGGGAAGGCCAGTCAGATGAATTCTAAGTGGATACATGCTTTACTGAGCATTGCTGTAGGAATGCTCAATAGTTCTTCCACAAACTGGAGTATAATAGCAGGTGGTATCACTATCCCAAAATGGCACATTTGGTCTAGAGCAGGAGTGTCAAATTCACAACCTGCGGCCCGGATGCATCACACGCCACCCACCCCCAGTTTAGTGAAGGGGAGAAAAAGTTGTGACACGTCACATGATGACAACATGATGATTCAAGTTTGACACCCCTGGTCTACAGGCTGAAGGGAAACCTGATATCAGTGTTCAAATATCTGAAAGGCTGACTCAATTCTTTAAGTTCTAGTTTGCTCCAGAGGACAGTACCATTACCAACAGATTACTATTACTATTAAGGAAGTAGGCTCAAACCAGACATTAGGAGAAATTATTCCAAAAGATCAGCTTTCAGCAAGAGGAATAGATTGCCATGTGAAGTGGTTAGTTCCTTTTACTAAGGTTTTCAAACAGATGATGGATTATCTTCTATCATAGATGCTGTAATCCATACTGCATTGAGCCAGGGGTACGGTTGGCGTAGATGACCTCAAATATCCCTTCTAAGTCTCTGATTCTATGAATAGCAAATCACATTTAAATACTGAGTATAAATTACACCGAAGACAAACCTAGTAAAGTTAGACTGGCGGTCTATGATTTTTAGAACTTACTTTTGTGCTGCTGTTTTTACTCGCGTTTGTGTGTGAGCACAGAAACGTCTGGCCTGTACTTCTGATTCTGAACAGGATATATTTTCAGCATTTACACTGCAAACATAATAATAAAATAGAAAAAGTATTATTGTTATTATTCACAACAGGACCGAATGTTCAACTCATTTTAAATAGTCTTCAGTCATTTTATTCTCTAAATGAATGAATGAATGAATCAGAGCTTCCACAAGCTCTGCTATGTGTAATCATAGCAATTGCTTAAGTGCTTAATTAGTAGCAACTGGCAGCCAGTAAAAGAAATATGAAGGATCCTCATGTTGTAGTAGGGTGAAAAGGCTTCTTTAAAAAGTTGCAGTGTTTTATTCTCTCTCAACACACATTCACAAAAAAAAAAACAATCTGTTTCACAAGTTCATTATTAATAACTGAATAACAATTGGAAATTCAGTGTTATTGGAGATTCGGGCACTAAACTCAGAGATTTAAATTCTTTCTTACACTATTTAAACTATTTAATAAAGTTAAATGCAATTTAATGTTTTCCACAGTTAATTTTTAATCCAAGAAATGCTAAGCATTATCTGTACAGGAATTCTTATAAAGATTTCTGAACCATTTTTTGATTTTTGCTTATTTGTTTTCTTTTTCTTTTAAAACAGTAAATAAAAAAATTAAAAGAATAAAATTCAGTATTGAAACAAATTTGTCCATTTCAAAAATCTGGCTAATAATTTCAGTGTTGATGATCACATTAAATATGTTAGGAAATATTGCTGGGTCAATTAGCAAAGGAAATTAAAAATGGTAAAAACAAAAGAGGTGAGAAAGAATTACTATGTGTAGTTGTGATACTAATTATACAAGTTTTACTATATATGGTTTTATTAATATTGTCTTTCCATCGTGATAACTAAAAAGACAAAATTTGCAGATCCTCCCCCAAAATCTGAACTATGAACTATCAGAATTCATCTTGTTCACCTGAAGAATATGTTTGTTTGTTTGTTTAAATTTGTATACCGCCCTTCTCCCAGCGGGACTTAAGGCGGTGAACAGCCAGATAAATACATATAATACAAAAATTAAAACCATATTAAAAATATTAAATAGGTTGGCCGAGAAACACTGCTTAATTTCACAGTGCAAGGGAAATACAAATATTTAAAGCCAAATACACAATGGTACATTGCAACAATTATAAAGTTTTAAAGCTTATTAAAGACAAGGAAAAAATAATTATACATTAACTCATTTGCTAGATAGCATTTCAAAAACTTCTCCTCTTTCTCCTCCACTGCAAGGTTATAGTTGCTGTGGTTAGAGGGGAAAGAGAACAATTATTTGAATGTTTGCTAAACAGTTTTTATTTTTATAGGAATTGGCATAGGTGCAAAGTTTAAAAAACAATGCTATAGAATTTTTTTTAAAATGATGCAACAAAAGCCTAAGTCAACATTTTCTGGCAAGCCAACATCAAAACTATAGTATATATTCTTTTGTTGGAAAAATGTGGCCATAACTCTTATTTAAAAGCATACCACAAGCAGTTAGTGTAGCATAATACTATCATTGGAACAAACAGTCTTCAGGAGATTAAGTCTAATTTTGTCCCTTGCATTCTGTGATTTTTCATCATGCAACTCAACATAGCAACTGAAGATACTGGCAACAGAAGATATAGTCACAGGCAATTCTTTTGCTAATAATGCAGACGTCATTGGATACACTGTAAGCTTTAGCTGGAAAGGGGAAATTTTTCTCTCTTGATTGTTCAATAGCACAAATAGTGCACTCCTATCTGTTCGTTCTGTTTCTGTAAAGATCTGGGTAGTTTAGACATTTTTATATATAGTTATATATTCCAATATATATCTATAATAATATTTGGATATTATAATAGATGTGTTTTTATACTTGCTTAAAATACATCACCAAAGTGGAAACAGACAGCTGAACAGTGTTAGTAGCACTCTCATAACTAACATGTCCTCTAGACATACAACACACATTAAACAATTTTGAGATCATCTGAAAAGCACTACACCATATTTTTCTTCCGCTTCCCGATATGTTAAGTCCAGTTGGGGTGCTTTTTAAAGTTCCAGGAGTGTCACTTTTGTTTCGTCTGCTGTATGTCCTTAAGGCATCATTTCTGGCTCCAAAACCTAAGCGATGGCGACATGGCTGAAATAAAACAACATAAACCATCATATCAAAAGAGGAAATTATACTTCTGTCAAGCTTTCAAATAAAACATTTTCAGGGCTTTTTGTACTGTCTCAAATGTCCTCAAACTGGAAGATCCTGCTCAAATAGTAGGATTAAAACTTTCATAATGAAATACTTTTCTACACCTTATATTTTAAAGAAATTGTATGCTGCTCAGGAAACTGGGGATGGAGGGTTGATTACTGGACATAGGTAGCCCTCGATTTACAATCACAATTGAGTCCCAAATTTCTGTTGCTAAGTGAGACAGTTGTTAAGTGAGTTTTATCCCAGTTACAACCTTTCTTGTCACAATTGTTAAGTGAATCACTTCAGTTGTTAGGTTAGAAATACAGTTAAGTAAATCTGGCTTCCCCATTAACTTCGCTGGTCAGAAGGTTGCAAATTGGGACCACATGATTCCAGGATACTGCAACCGTCATAAATATGAACCAGTTGCCAAGTGTCTGAATTTTGGTCATGTGACAATGGGGATGCTACAATGGTTGTAAGTGTAAAAAATGTCATGTCATTTTTTTAGTGTCATTGTAACTTTGAACAGTAACTAAACAAATGGTTGTAAGTCAAGAGCTATCTGTATTTGAGAAATTAATTTTTAAAAAATCCACACATTTAGTTAATTTTTAGGTTGGCGTGAAAAGTAAAAATAATGACAATACATAAGCTACCATCTACAAAATACATTGGATATATTCACATATTATCATTACTTTTCACTGAAGTCAAAATAAGATACATTATGAGCTGGTCGTAAATTGTTGTTGTAAGTCAAAGACTATATCAGAATTAGCTCAGAGTAAATAGATATCAGATTTCATATGATATGGCATTTGTAAAGTGAATAAATGTACATTATATTTTATATACTCACTTTTCTTTCACCATTGGGACTACAAGTTTCATCGCTTTCATCAAATGTCAGCAAATTGGCTTCACTACATAAGAAGAAAAATATATTTAAACTTTCACCAACTGACATAGATTAAAACAACAGAACCAGGTTTCGACAATCATTGCAAAATGTTCACATTTCAAAGAATATTTTCATTTGATTTTTTTCTCTAGACTAAGCACTATTTTATTTAAAGATGAAGTTTATATAGAATTTTATTTCAAAAATAGGTCTCATAACATTCAACATTTTAGCACTGGAGACTTCAAAACTGCAATGAATATAATATCCTCTCAAATCTCCATTTGTCTTTCCTACCTATTTGGCAAGTTTAATATTGTTGCTATATTTTGGTCTTTCAATAAAACTCAGTTGCGGGGGATCTTCTACAATTGTTGTTGCCCAAGGGCAGAGTGTGTGTGACTGGCACAGAGTCACCTACCTGGTTTCTAGATAGTCAGTACTAGAACTCAGTCTCCCAGTTTCCAGCCCAGTGCCTTTAATTCTACACCATACCTCTTTAAAATGATTTCAGGGCAATAAATTAAACAATGCAATCCAAAAATTGAAAGCTAATTTACAGCAAAACATAAGGAAGCAACAGCAGGGGGAGGAAGAAAAGCAGACCCTCCCAGTGACCTGAGAAGAAAGAAATGTGCAACCATATGAGCTACCAGGATAAGGAGAATGTTAAGGAGAAATCACTGTTAGCATTAGGCCAGTATGATGCAATGGCACAGCCCTAAGATAGCAAGTTCAGCTAGGATCCTGAGGAGAAAGCATCCAGGGAGAATTCACACGGTTTGCAAGCATGGCCAGAGAAAAGAAGCAGTTAGAAATGATCTGAATGAATCAATAAGGTTTGAGCAATCTGGTACTGTATAACGCTAAGAAAGGGATTTGACCTGTACAGTACTTTAAATAGATTGTCACATTTCCAACTAGCCCAACTCTTTGTGTCACTCTCAAACACAGCATGTCACAATAATTGTGTTTCTATATATGTGTGGTTTTGCTACAATATCTCATAGCTTTCACTGATAAGGTACCAGATAAACTATCATTCACTGAGTGTTTAAGAGCTATTATTATATTACACTTACTTCTATTCTACTAACAAGCAGCTATACCCTGGAAAAAGTATAAACCCCTGGAGTTCCTACATTACATATTAATATGCATTAGTAACAAGTTGCCTTGTTACTAAGAGCATTTAGAGACTATAACAGATCCAGAATATGGCAATGCAGGTAGTGATGGACCTGGTCTGTTATGCCATGTGATTCCATTGCTCTATGACCTGTACTAGTTGCTAGGGGCATATAGGGACAATTCCAGATACTCATTGCCTATAAAGGACTTTATGGCATAGAACTTAGTTATTTGAGGAACTGTCTATCTCCCATTGTTTTTGCCCACCCAATAAGATTGGGAAGAATGGGCACACTCCCGATCCCCTCTGTTAAACAACATCATTTGTTGACATCTAGGAAACAAGCTTTCTCTGTCCCAGCACCTGCCCTATATATATTTCCCCCAGAAATCAGTATGGCTACCACTTTAATGTTGTTCCAAATATCTCTGGAACATCTAACTGTTCTCCCAGGTAGACCTAGGGTAGCTGCTGAAGTCCAGCACATGTAGTCCTTGATTTATGATCAGTCATTCAACAACTGTTACAACGGCCACAGAAAGGATGCTTTGTGGCCCACAAAGCAATTCTGGCCATAATAAAATGTCCCCCCACAATGGTCGTGTGACCTCATTTTAGGTGTTTGGCAACCAGTTCAGAGTTATGACTGGTTGACATGTGGTTGCTATGTGCAATCTTTAAGTGCACATGGAGGCTATAAGAGGTCCAGAATACAGCAACATAGGTAGTGAGGGACATGTTGTATCATGTGACTCTGCTACTCTGCTAAGAGCTGAGGTGGCACAGTGGTTAGAGTGCAGTACTGCAGCTTCTTCAGCTGACTGCTAGTTCAGCCGATCAGCAGATCGAATCTCACTGACTCAAGGTTGACTCAGCCTTCCATCCTTCCGAGGTAGGTAAAATGAGGACCCATATTGTTGGGGGCAATATGCTAATGCTAATGCAATATGCTATATGCTAATTTTGTAAACCTCTTAGAGAGGGCTGTAAAGCACTATGAAGCGGCATAGAAGTCTAACTAATAAATAATACTCTGTGACCTGCACAGGTTGCTAAAGGGATTATGTAGTCAATTCAGGATACCAAAACCAATTGGAAAATTCCAAAATCAAATTCCAAAGTCAACTGAAAAGCTGTCAGGGAAGGTTGCAAGTGGAGGCAATCAAGAAGAATTTGAGAGTGAAAGAGTTGCCTGCTAAGAGAATTTTAATTTCACACAGAGCCAAAATACTTAAGCAGAAAGCTCTTTTCCTCCATCCACTTAACAACCCCAGAGAATATCACTTATCAACTGCAACTGAGAGTGCTGGGATTGACAAAGCAGTCACACAGCCATCTCATTAATGCCCATCTCACTCAGTGACTGAGATTCTAATCCCAATTGTAGTTATTATTGAGGACTATCTGTAGAAATGTTGCTATGCTTGGTTTTTCTTTTCTTTTCTATGATGTTTCTTGATTTTTTAAATTGTTCTTGCTTTTAAAGTACAAGCTACCCAGAGGCACGCATATATGTATATGTACGTATACACACTCTATATCTATATCTATATCAATATCGATATGTGTGTGTGTAGAGACTATAAATATATAATTTACATTTAGTGTAATTTTTTTAACATTTAGAATAAAATTTACATATAGTGTAAATATGTAATTTACATTTGCAAAATACTTTGCAGTACATATCCTCTAATGTACTGGCCATCCCAACGATGCCTTGGAAGTGATGTCCCGGTGTTTGGAAGCCGTGCGGGTCTGGATGGGGAGGAACAGACTTCGACTCAACCCTTCCAAGACCGAGTGGCTGTGGCTTCCGGCGTCCCGATATAGCCAGCTGGTGCCATCGCTGGC